>JAOWBW010001537.1:204475-269406 GCA_026119855.1 Campanula takesimana | reverse complement strand
CGTCAGAAAATTCATTTTTTTAGCCCAAATGTTAACCCCGTTACGCAGTTAAGCCCCAAAACTAACGGAATTAGTCCAAAAACTTAACGAACATCACGAAAGTCAACAAAAATAAATGAAACAAAGACTCAAGGTTGACTTTTCCACTTAGTCAAATCCAAGACTAACGAGTAAGTCAGGAACTTAACGGAAAGTAACGAAAGTTAACGAAAAGTAACAATACTTAACAGAAAAGAGGAAGACAAAGAATGTGTATGCAATCGGGACATGAGAGGTCCAAGGCAGGGTGTCTACACTATCACGACACATTATTTATAAAACCGCACGCTCGGTCTCCAGTAATTTACAAATGTCTTTTGTCTCATCTCCGTGATGTCCTAACTGACTCGGTCCTACACATCTACCCTACACCTTAGGATACCCTTGGGTCTTGCATCCCGTCTCCCATAGGTCAAATCCCTAAATCTCCTTAGGCAACTCGTACCACTAGAAGTCAAATAGTTTCTAAACTCAACTAGAGTACCCTTTGTTGGGTTTCCTAGTAACATGCGCAGCGGAATATAGCAATTAAAATTAAGAAACCCAAAGCCATGGATCCGTTCATATGATTAAATCAAATACAACAACATGAATAAAGGATAAACTAACCCTTGATGACTATCAAAGTTTTCTTTGGTCTTGGTGGAGAAACTTGAAGCTTTATAACGGACAAAATCACGAACTTTGTAGATGATAAAATTCACCCTCTAGCGGTGTCCACACTTCGAATGAATATCAAGAGGCTCCTTGATCTTGGTTGCTAGACCAAAATTATGAAACACACTTTCACAATTTTAATAAAGAACTATATGGAATTTATTTGTGAATTATTTGTTCCTCAATCAAGGATATCTTAGAACAAAATAAAATCTCTCTCAAACTCTTTGAGAGACACAAAAGCACTGGTTAATATGGTCTGGCCGAATAGGGTTTTTATACACAATTAAGACCTATTCCAAATAGGTAACTTGTGCCAAAAACCTTTCTAATCTAATTAGGAATTTTCTGCCGCCAGACCGAACGCCCGCCTGGTCCAGCAGGCGCCGCTTATTTGACCAGAAGGTCCATATCTTTTAGAATTCATTCAGGCGCCCGCCTGGTCCAACCCAAGCGCCCCGCTCGGTTGACCAGGAAGCCCAGAATTCATTCAGAAATTCCTTTGAGGTCCTTCGACCCTAAATCCAATATAGTCCTCTTATTTAAGATTCGTTCTATTGTGTGTGACCTTCTAGGATTATACTAAGTTGGCAATGGGCTCAAACATTATCCCATAAGATATGATTAGGTTCTAGCAAACCGTCATACCTACCCAAATAGTATAACTAGATACAAGTTCTCACTCCTTTAGAATATGTCATAATCCTTTGTCCACGATGTCATTGAACACAAGTCATGGTCAACAAGTCAACTTGTCTTTGTTCAATGCTTTCTCGTTACGAATATGTTGATAATTCAAATACTATTGATCCAATCAATCCATTTGAGTCCGGCCGAACATTTCATCAACATCATTCCTTCGAGGGGCCAAGCTTGACATCTCTCCGTGGATGGAAAAATCCATTTAGCTATTATTCTTCCCTACGTGAATCCGATCATGCCAATCATACCCTTTATAACTACCCGGTTAAAGGTAGCGTTTGAATATGTCAAACATAATCTTCATCAAATGGAAGACTATAATAACTTCATGTCTAAGGATTCGAATGACATAACTAATATGAGATATATGTTCGACATAGACCATGACATAAATCTCATACAGCGGGTCATGTCCAGTACCTTGTTCCAAACAAGTACCCATAAATCTATCATGATCATCCCATGATCATTTAGCCTTTATACTAGTGCTTAACAAGTACTAGGACAGAGATTATTATAAGTAAACATGAACAATAATAATAATCAAAACATTTCTTTATTGATATGAAATAAATGATAACAATTACAACGTTTATTAAACGTGCCTAGGGCACCACTACCACAATCTCCCACTTGCCCTAGGCTCAATCTCCCATGTATCTAATACCCATGGACCTAACATGACCATCATGTTTAGCTTGTGGAAGTCCCTTTGTTAGCGGGTCCGCAACATTGTCATCAATAGGTACTCTGCATATATTTACGTCTCCCCTATCAACGATCTCTCGAATGATATGAAAGCGCCTAAGTATGTGTTTGGATTTATGATGTGCTCTTGGTTCCTTTGCTTGAGCAATTGCACCATTATTATCGCAATAAAGGTCTATTGGATTAGCAATACTAGGAACCACTTCAAGTTCAGTTATGAACTTCTTAATCCAAACAGCTTCCTTTGTAGCATCTGATGCAGCAATATACTCAGCTTCTGTTGTAGAATCAGCGGTTGTACTTTGCTTGGAACTCTTCCAGTTTATAGCTCCACCATTTAACATAAAAACAAAACCCGATTGCGATCGGCTATCATCTTTGTCGGTTTGGAAGCTTGCATCCGTGTAAGCATTTACAACCAGATCATCTTACATTCCTCCATAGACCAAAAAACGAGTCTTTAGTTCTTCTCAAGTACTTAAGAATCGCTTTTACAGCTATCCAGTGATTTTCGCCAGGGTCGGATTGCTATCTACTTGTCATGCTCAAAGCATAATATACATCCGGCCTAGTACAAATCATGGCATACATGATGGACCCAATTGCCGAAGCATATGGAACATCATTCATTTTCTCACGCTCATCGTTTGTCTTAGGACATTGAGTCTTGCTTAGAGAAACTCCATGTAACACGGGCAAGGTGCCTCTCTTAGAATTTTCCATACGGAATCTTCTAATGACCTTGTCAATGTATGTACTTTGGCTTAAACCAAGTAGCCTCCTTGATCTATCTCTATAGATCTTAATGCCAAGTATATATGCGGCTTCACCCATATCTTTCATTACGAAGCACTTTCCTAACCAAGTCTTCACAGACTGAAGTGTAGGAATGTCGTTTCCAATGAGTAATATGTCATCCACGTATAAAATAAGGAATAGCACTATGCTCCCACTAATCTTCTTGTATACACAAGGCTCATCTTCGTTCTTGATGAAACCAAACTCTTTGACCGATTCATTAAAACGGAGATTCCAACTCCTTGAAGCTTGCTTCAATCCATAGATGGATCTTTGCAATTTGCATACCTTAGAATCTTGTTCAAAACTTTCTGGTTGTGTCATATACACATCCTCTTGGAGTTTCCATTCAGGAAAGCGGTTTTGACGTCCATCTGCCATATTTCATAGTCATGATATGCGGCAATGGCAAGCAAAATTCTTATAGACTTGATCATTGCTACGGGTGAAAAGGTCTCATCATAGTCAATACCATAAACTTGCCTATAACCCTTCGCTACAAGCCTGGCTTTGTAAGTATGCACCTTCCCATCCATGTCAGTCTTCCTTTTGAAGACCCATTTGCATCCTATTGTTTTTACACCTTCGGGCGCGTCAATCAAATTCCAAACTTGATTGTCTTGCATGGATTGCAATTCAGATTCCATGGTTCCAAGCCACTTGTCCGAATCAGGAGAAGACATCGCCTCTTGGTAGGTTGACGGTTCATCATTCTCAATGATTTCTACCTCATTACTATCCGTTACGAGAAATCCATATCTCTCGGGCTCGGATCGTATCCTACTAGATCTGCGAGTTGCTTGTGTATTTTGAACAGGTTCCACAACTCCTTGTGGTTCTTGTTCTTGTTCCACTATTGGTTCAATGTTATTTTCTGGGTCTCGAATTTCTTCAAGATTTATTTTACTCCCACTGATTTCTTTTGAGAGAAATTCTTTCTCTAGAAAAACACCAGTTCGGGCAACAAAACACTTTGTTGTCCTCACGGTTGTAAAAGTAATATCCTCTAGTTTCCTTAGGATATCCCACGAAAATACATTTATCAGATTTGTGTGCAAGTTTGTCTGAGATAAGTCTTTTGACAAACGCTTCACAACCCCAAATCTTCATGAAAGATAAACAAGTTTTCTTTCCACTCCACATCTCATATGGAGTTTTTTGAACCGATTTAGTTGGAACACGATTTAGTGTGAAAGCAACGGTTTCTAGAGCGTAACCCCAAAAGGATATTGGAAGATCAACTTGACTCATCATTGATCGAACCATGTCTAACAAAGTCCGATTTCTCCTCTCGGACACACCATTCCATTGTGGCGTTCCGGGTGGAGTCAATTGTGAAACTATTCCACAATTCTTTAGATGATCATCAAATTCTTGACTCAAGTATTCACCACCTCGATCTGATCGAAGTGCCTTTATACTTTTGCCAAGTTGTTTTTCTACTTCATTTTGATATATTCTAAATATCTCAAATGCTTCACTTTTATGTTTCATTAGGTAAACATACCCAAATCTGCTATAATCATCAGTGAAGGTTATGAAGTATTGAAATCCTCCCCTATCATTACTACTTAATGGTCCGCATACATCGGAATGTATCAACCCCAATAAGTCGCTTGCCCTTTCACCCAACTTGGTAAAAGGTGTTTTAGTCATTTTTCCAAGAAGACACGACTCACAAGTATCATTTGACTCTAAGTCACATGAACCCAAAAGTCCGTCCCCATGGAGTTTTGAGATACGCTTCTCATTAATATGACCAAGAAGGCAATGCCACAAATAAGTATGATTTACATCATTAGGTTTAGATTTCTTATTTACATGATAGACATTGTCATTATTTTCATTCTTGACATCCAAGATATAAAGGCCATTAAATGAATTAGCAATACCATAAAGCACATCATTTAAATAAATAGAAAATTTCTTATTCTCAATAAGAAACTTAAAACCTTCATTATCCAAACAAGAAATTGAAATAATATTTCTGCTTAAATCCGGAACATAATAACAATTGTTCAAAACAAGAATTAATCCGGAAGGTAAAGTGACTTCATAAGTCCCTACAGCTAATGCAGCAACTCTTGCTCCATTCCCCACGCGTAGATCTACTTCACCTTTTTTAAGCAGTCTCCTATTCTTTAGTCCCTGCACATTTAGACAAATGTGAGAACCACATCCGGTATCCAATACCCAAGAATTAGTGGTAGAAAGGAGAATATCTATCATATAGATACCTGAATTCGACGCAGTCTTGCTGCCCTTCTTCTTCTTTTGCTCTTCCAAGAAAGCCTTGCAATTACGTTTCCAATGACCAATTTCTTGACAATGGAAACAGATTGCATCCTTTTGTGAATCGGGTTTTGCCTCAGAAGCCTTGGCAACCTTTGCCTTGCTTATTTTGGGTTTGACAACTTTCTTACCCTTTCCTTGGCACTAGCCTTCTTCCCATCATGAACCAAGAGCACGGGAGAACCTTTCTCCACAATTTTCATCTCTGCAGTTTTGAGCATCCCATGCAACTCAGAGAGATTCTTATCCATTCCATGCATGTTATAATTCATCACAAACTGATTATAACTTTTAGGCAATGAATTAAGAATGAGATCCGTGGCTAGCTCCAATGGAATTGGATAGCCAAGTTTCTCAAGGTGCTCTACATAACCTTTCATTTTAAGAAAGTGAGGACTCACTTGTTGCCCTTCATTCATTTTACAAGTAGTGAATGCAACAATGGTCTTGTACCTGTCTTGCCTAGCTTGCTCTTGAAACATGGTTCTCAACTCCACGCCTATCTCATAGGCTTCCAAATGTTCCAAACTTTGTTGGAGTTTTGAACACATAGCAGCAAGCATGAGACAACTTACATCTCTAGAATCATTACGATGTTTCTTGTAATTATCTCTTTCTGCCCTAGGGGCAGTAGGCGGTGGTTCAGCGGGGAGAGGCCCATCGAGAATGTACAACTTATCTTCTTGCCTAAGAACGATTCTTATGCTATGGATCCAATCCATGAAGTTAGTACCATTCTCTTCGAGCTTATCCTTCTCAAGGATCGATCGCAACGACATTGATTGAGTGTTATTAGTCATTATCTACAAATATGCAAAATTTCCAAAATTTAATAAGTACCAATTTTCATTAAAGAAATAAATAATGTATTTTTATTTTTTTTTAACAAAATACTCCTACTAAATTATATAACCTTCATATACATCCAATGTATAATATAATTTAATTGGGCTAAGATCCAACTTTAATTTAACTTTTGAGTCCACGGAGGCGGACCGCTCAAAAAATTAATTAATTAGGTAGACAATCATGTCAATCATATCCCATATGATTCTTAGATCCTTTATGAGATTCTTTGAGAAATCCAATTTCCAAAGCATGTTTAATCTCATCTTTTGCCTAGACCCAAAACCGTTTGACGCCTAATTAAGTCCAACCATTTTAAACGTATAGGAACCATTCAATTTAATGCACCTTGCGGAGGCAAGCCCACATTAAACTAATGAACCTCATCTTGCTTATACATGAATAAAATTAATGCACCTCGCGGAGGCGAACCCACATCAAGATTACCCATGTATAAACAAGTGTTTTAATCATGGCATGGCAAAGAAGGACTTAAAACTTTCTTTGAAGGATCATCACATATAGCATATAACACATTTATGAGCACATAATATAAACATGTTACACATCAAGTTTAGTCACTAAATTAATCCCATTAATTTAAGCATGATATTTATGTGTCATTAGTTTCTCTATAATTATGAGGATGAGACTATTTCAACTTTGGTTATTATCTCCAAATCAAGACAACAAGAAGTGCGGTCGAACTAAGCCATTAGGCAACCACAATCCCGCACTAATTCAAGAAACCAAGAAAGTAGTCCATGTGGCCGAAACTAAGCAATAGATGGTCTCGATGAACGTAGGCCAATTGCATCCACAATTCCACATGGATCTCCAAACTTTGAATCAAGAACTTTGTTTCTCAATTTTAGCAATTATTAACTCTTCATAATTCTAACTTCGTTTTATCTTTGAAACTTTGATTGCGATCAATTTTGGGAAACACAATCTCGATGAACGCAGATTAGCCATCCAAAACTTGAACCAATCTAGGAATCACAAGACTAAAACAAATAGGAAAATCAAACCCCAAAATCCACACACAAACCAACTACCCAAAACCCATCCAGATCAGCAAGTCTGGACTGGTTCTGTTACTGGTTTTGTCGAATTTATCGAAAATTTCATATTCAGATTTTAACCAAAATCAGAACAAATTTTTACCAGCGAGCGCCCGCCTGGTCATCAGCGAGCGGGCGCCTGAATGGTCAGAATGGTACAGAATTTTTAAAGTTCGATAATTTTGTCTCAAAATTATTTTTCCCCGATTATTAAAACTTTGATCCAATAAAAAAAATTAATAATCAAAATAATTCAGAATCCACCATAATTTTATTGCGATTGAATCGTGCGATTAAAGTTGAAGCAATAAACCACATACAATCACATAATACATAAACATCATATAATTCAATATTCATATCATGCTAGGCACATAAACAATTTATATACACAAAACATGATCCAAGTATTGAATTAATCAACATGAACGGGGCTCTGATACCACTGTTGGGTTTCCTAGTAACATGCGCAGCGGAATGTAGCAATTAAAATTAAGAAACCCAAAGCCATGGATCCGTTCATATGATTAAATCAAATACAACAACATGAATAAAGGATAAACTAACCCTTGATGACTATCAAAGTTTTCTTTGGTCTTGGTGGAGAAACTTGAAGCTTTATCACGGACAAAATCACGAACTTTGTAGATGATAAAATTCACCCTCTAGCGGTGTCCACACTTCGAACGAATATCAAGAGGCTCCTTGATCTTGGTTGCTAGACCAAAATTATGAAACACACTTTCACAATTTTAATAAAGAACTATATGGAATTTATTTGTGAATTATTTTGTTCCTCAATCAAGGATATCTTAGAACAAAATAAAATCTCTCTCAAACTCTTTGAGAGACAAAAAAGCACTGGTTAATATGGTCTGGCCGAATTGGGGTTTTTATACACAATTAAGACCTATTCCAAATAGGTAACTTGTGCCAAAAACATTTCCTAATCTAATTAGGAATTTTCTGCCGCCAGACCGAGCGCCCGCCTGGTCCAACCCCGGCGCCCGCTTATTTGACCAGAAGGTCCAGATCTTTTAGAATTCATTCAGGCGCCCGCCTGGTCCAACCCAAGCGCCCGCTCGGTTGACCAGGAAGCCCAAAATTCATTCAGAAATTCCTTTCAGGTCCTTCGACCCTAAATTCCAATATAGTCCTCTTATTAAGATTCGTTCTATTGTGTGTGACCCTCTAGGATTATACTAAGTTGGCAATGGGCTCAAACATGATCCATAAGATATGATTAGATTCTAGCAAACCGTCATACCTACCCAAATAGTATAACTAGATACAAGTTCGGATTCCTTTAGAATATGTCATAATCCCTTTGTCCACGATGTCATTGAACACAAGTCATGGTTAACAAGTCAACTTGTCTTTGTTCAATGCTTTCTCGATTCCGAATATGTTGATAATTCAAATACTATTGATCCAATCAATCCATTTGTGTCCGGCCGAACATTTCATCAACATCATTCCTTCGAGGGGCCCAAGCTTGACATCTCTCCGTGGAGGGACAAATCCATTTAGCTTATTATTCTTCCCTACGTGAATCCGATTATGCCAATCATACCCTTTATAACTACCCGGTTAAAGGTAGCGTTTGAATATGTCAAACATAATCTTCATCAAGTGGAAGACTATAATAACTTCATGTCTAAGATTCGAATGACATAACTAATATGAGATATATGTTCGACATAGACCATGACATAAATCTCATACAGCGGGTCATGTCCAGTACCTTGTTCCAAACAAGTACCCATAAATCTATCATGATCATCCCATGATCATTTAGCCTTTATACTAGTGCTTAACAAGTACTAGGGACGGAGATTATTATAAGTAAACATGAACAATAATAATAATCAAAACATTTCTTTATTGATATGAAATAAATGATAACAATTACAACGTTTATTAAACGTGCCTAGGGCACCACTACCAACACCCTTAGCCTGTGCAATGCACTCCATGCTATCTACATGTTATCTACATGCTACTTGCTACTCTACATGCTGCATGACACTGTACATATCATAATGTAAATATTTATACAGTCATCCATAAATATATATACTATGCTACTGTCTGTGCTCTACGCTAACAAAATGCAGAAACTAAGAAGCCGATCCACTAGCATCGCCTCGAATCCTCTTCCAAGGGCGCCCGCCTAAAGCACCACTATCGTCACTAGAAAGAAGAGAACCGCCACATTCTGCCACCTAGCGGAGGCCCTTCACCACCTTCCTATGCAATCTCCAGAACACCGCCCGCAAACCCGACTCGTGGCAAGCCATGACCTCATATGTCTAATTAGTCACCTAAGACAAAGGCAGCACGAGTATGTCAAAGCGAGTCCGAACAAGGAAATGACTAAAAACAAGAAAAGGGATGGACAAAAGAAGGGGTAAAAATACATACACTGACACGACCCGCCGGGATCTGAAACTCCAGAGCTACCTCATTCTCCTCATGACTGCACCCACTGAGGGTCATCATCACCGTCTACATGATCGTACAGAGGGACTCCAAAAACCCTGTTAAAGGAAAGACATGCTGGGCTCGTTACCACCGACTCAACATGCCTCTGCCCCATCTCCGCAGTTTCTCTTCTATCACAACGCGTGAGCCTCAAAGGCGAATCCCAACAAAGTCATCATACGAGGCTCCCTCTACCATGAACTGTCTAGCATCAAGGCCCTTGGTCAACCTAACCCGGTCAGACAAAGACGTTGAAACAGTCACAACCACGGAGGATCCACCAAGTAGACACTACCTACTCCATCCTAGGCTCGTGCCTTATCACCCAAATAAAGGACATCTCCGCTGTAGCCGATCAACAGCCTCCCCTGGCCTGTCGCCTCAATAGCCGCTGCAGCAAGCAACTCAAAGTCTAGCTCCGCCCACGGATGGAACGTCATGTCTCTCGGACAAGGTCCCCCCAGAAAAGTCTTCAAACTAAGCATAGTGCCGAGAAGTCTCGTTTTCCTATACTCCTGTAACTTGGCGCCCATCAACAAGGTACGGCAATCAAGCACTGGTCGTCCCAAACTGATCCATAGAAAGAATCTCATAGGCCCAACACTACATGGGAAAGTCATCAACAAGGAGAGACTGAAACCAGAAACAGACAAAGAACGATTCATACCTCCAAGGCAAAGTGTAAGCAGTCAACTGACTCCAACTGAGACCATCAACTCCGAGCTAGAAAACGGTACAACTCCGTCAAACCCGTTGCTCCACAAGCAAGTCTGCTCACTACATCCAAGTCCACTGGGCATCCCAACAGCGGAATCATCATAGTAGTACCGGCATTAGCAAATATGGGAAGTTACCTCTACATCACCGCCTCCAGAGCCACCAGCATCTCCTCATACCGCCACCTAAGGCGGCCCAAACATATACCAGACACGCTCCTGATATCGGTACAACTCCGTCAAACCCGATCAAGCTCTGTACAGTCTATGGAGTCCTCTCCCACAAGATATTCACAATTCTACATGAGCCCCTCGACTTCAAAGGAGGCAATACAACTCGCAGATACAAACAGGTATACACAGCAAAGGTATGCAATTAACCTAGCAGTTCAATTTCATAAACATGTGTGAATATAAACCGTTGCATTAGGAGAATCCCCAAAATTCCCAACAAATACTTTGTTATATGTACGTTGCGCGCTATTCCACTAAAACAATAAAACCCAAGTCTACCTAGGACAAGTCAAACTCAAAACAAATCCAAGACAAGTCAACTCCGCACAAGTCCGAAAGCATTTCAATAATTAACGGACAAAAATATAACTTCATCCAAAATAAGCTTTCTCAATGAAACGCTAATGTACATTACATCCCTATACCCTAACAAAAGTCAAACAACACAAAAAAACACTTTTAACAAAGTCGACCAAGTCAAAGATCGGTCAAAGATTACTTAACACAAAATCGCGTTTTTTAACAAAACCACCAATGAATCAATCAACCTGGGTCGAAATCTACAAGCTTCATGAAAACCCCAATTTAAGGTCATTAAACCCTAAGTACAAAAATAATCCACCAAACCTTCTCATTCGAAGTAATTTACAACCAAAACCCCATATCATGGGTAACTTATAATCAAAACCTTTACAATCAAAGAAAATTCACTTAAACCCCAAACCTTGGGTAATCCACAACTAAATCCCTTACGTTCAACAAATTAATCAACAAAACCTCACACCTTAGGTAATTTACAATTGAAACCCCAAACCTCGGGTAAAATACAAATAAATCCTCCTATATTGGGTAATTTGCAATAAAGCACTACAACTTCAAGCTAAACCCAAAATTTTTGGTAACTCACAATCAACCTTCTTATTCGAAGTAATTTACAATCAAACCCTTCATTCAATGTAAATTACAGTCAACTCACGTACTTAAAACAACTTACAACTAAGTCACTCGAACCCCATATCTTGGGTAATTTGCAAACAAAGCACCTCAACTTAACATCATCCAAATCCAAACCCCGTAACTTTGGGTAAATTACAATCAAACCTTCTCATTCGAAGTAATTAACAATTAAACCTTCTCGTTCGAAGTGATTAACAACCAAACCCCGTAACTTTGGGTCAAATCACACCCGTGCAAGGGTACCAACCCAAGACGATCAACTCCAATCATGCTCACCACAAATATTGTGGCTACCACCAATATAGTGGCCACACCACCGAGGATTGCCTCATTCTCCGCAATGTCATTCAAGATCTCATAGATAAGAAAGAATTTGTAGTGACTAATGAAGAGCATGTCAATGTAATAGAGATAGGAGAATTTGAGGGGACCACCCATTCAATCCCAATTGTGAATAGGGGCCCCAATGTTATGAATAAACTTGACAATTCTTGTTATGTAGTGACTTACGATGAGGTAATGAGGGAAGTACTAGAGAATAGGAAAAAGAAGCAAGATGGGAACGTCAACATGCTAACTCGATCCGGTCGAGTCATAGCAAGCAACCCTTCCACTTCCGCACCAAGCTCCTCTTCTCAAAGGCCGCAAGCTCACAACACTCCCGAAGACCCTCTACTTGTCCAACTCAAGAAAACTCAAGCCAACATCTCTATATGGGACCTCATTGCATCCTCAAAGAAACACCGAGATCTTGTCATCCGCAATCTCGATGATACATCAGTTTCTCCCGATACTACTCCCGAGGACCTCACAGCAATGATTGGTCACATTCATTTTGGCAACGTAATCACCTTTGCCGATATGGACCTTCCACCGTTTGGTTCCGACCACAACGAAGCTATTTACCTCAAGGTACGAGCAAGGGGGAGGCCCGTCTCAAGAGTCTTAGTGGACGGTGGTTCCGCACTCAATCTCATGCCTGGTAGAATCATGGGCATACTGGGGCTTAAGGATTCTGATTGAAACCCTTCTACTCAAGTAATCCGAGGTTATGACAGCACCGCCCGTACAGTCATGGGAATGATCGAAATAGACATTGAGTTTGGAAGCATGGTCATGTCCGTTCCATTCCAAGTGCTTGATATCCCGGCCTCGTTCAACTTACTGTTGGGTCGACCATGGATTCACAGTGCTAATGCCGTACCGTCAACTCTCCACCAATGTGTCAAGATCCGAAATGGTGATGAAATAGTGACCGTAATGGCTGAAAACATCACTATCCACAGAAAAGGTGAGCCCGTCCACCAAGTTCAGCATGGTCTACCAGACTCCACTCTCTCCGGCATCTCAATCAACGCCATTGATAAAGAAGGGGGAAACGGATCGTGGAGCCCCAGCAATCACAAAGTCCTCCGCATGATGAGGAATATGGACTACTTCCCTGGTTTAGGCTTAGGGAAATATCAGCAAGGAATCCTATATCCCGTGCAAGTCCCATTTGTCAAGAACACCTTCGGTTTGGGGTATGAGCCTTCCAAAGAAGATTTGAAACAAGAGCAAGCGATCAAGAACGAACAGGCCCGAGCTCGTAAAGAAGGCCGTCGGTATGAAGTCCCTAACCTAAGGCCTTACCGCAAGACGTTGAATGGCTATTTTGTCCGCCAAGGGGAAGACGTTCCATACATGATCTTTCCCGAGCCGTGGGTTAACAATAAGGGTGTCAAAAAGCCCGGCCTCGAAATCTTCTCCGATTGTGAGATCCAGAAATCCGAAAGGGAACCAACTCCCATGTCGCCCAGTGAATGGTGGGGAAGGAAGGTGACTATAGAGTCCGAAACAGAAATCACCGTGGGGGAAGAACTGACAGATTTAGCCTCCATGTTCGAAGAGCTTGCCGTAATGAATGAATGCCAAGTCAACGCCATCCATGACACCGTCATCATGAACGAGACTATCAGTGAGATCCCGCCAAGCTCCGAGCCGATCAACAATTGGTATTCAACAAAAGGGCCCGTGGTATCCGAGGAATTCTTAGTCCAAGAAATGGGTTGCATACCCCGCACAGCAACAAAGGAAGAGCAACTCACCCTTACTTTCGAGTCCGAGAGTGTCTCTAATACCCTCACCCAAGAGGATTTGGAGGCCATAGCCGAGCGTGTGTTTCCTTTCTTTGCTAATGAAAATTTGATATTTCTGAGTACCCTGAGATTGCAAACATCATAAATGATGAATTAACTAACAATGAACTTAACGAACAAGTTAATAACGATTCAAATTATGATGAAATAGACCACGAAAACACAACATACTTAAATGAACTTGCTCAAAAAGTCCGTAGTCATGGCGAGAATGGTCCAAAGGCTGACGAAGAATTGCACGTTGTTAATCTGGGTACCGAAGAAGAGCCAAAAGAAACCAAGATTGGAAGCTTCTTCAAGGGGGACGACAAAGACAGGTTGACTGCATTACTACAGGAGTTCGTGGATGTGTTCGCATGGTCATACAAAGACATGCCGGGTTTAGACAGAAAGGTAGCGGAGCACAGGATTCCGATCAGAGAAGGTACCAGGCCAGTAAAGCAGAAGCTCAGAAAGATCAAGCCAGAATGGTCTCTGCAGGTCAAAGAAGAGATTGAGAAGCTCCTCAGTGTGGGTTTCATCAAGGTTATCGAGTATCCGACATGGTTAGCCAACATTGTGACAGTCAGGAAGGCGAACGGCAAGGTTCGAGTTTGTGTAGACTTCGGGATTTAAACAAAGCTTCCCCAAAGGATGATTTCCCACTCCCTAATATCGACATGCTAGTCGACTCCACTGCTGCCTACGAGGTCCGCTCATTCGTGGATGGGTTCGCTGGGTACAATCAGATTCTTATGGCCGAGGAAGATCAACATAAGACAGCCTTCACAACACCGTGGGGTACCTTTTGCTACACAGTCATGCCGTTTGGGTTAAGAAATGCTGGGGCTTCCTACCAAAGAGCCGTGACAGACTTGTTCCACGATATGATTCACAAAGAAATCGAGGTCTATGTGGAAGACATGATCATTCACTCCAAAGGAACCGATGGTCAACACCTAATCGATCTCCGCAAGTTCTTCGAAAGGCTTCGTCAACACAAGATGAGGCTCAACCCTGCAAAGTGCACATTCGGGGTTATCCGAGGCAAAGTTCTTGGTTATATGGTCACTGAAAGGGGAATCGAAGTAGACCCCTCCAAAATCAAGGCAATTATTGACATGCCTCCTCCAAAGACGCAGAAAGAGATTAAAGGTTTCATGGGAAGACTACAATACATCAGTCGGTTTGTGCACCAACTCACTTCCATGTGAGAGCCAATCTTCAAGTTACTCAAGAAGAATGTGGCTCTAGAATGGACCGACGCGTGCCAAGAAGCCTTCGATCAAGTGAAGCATTACTTGACGTGCCCTCCTGTTCTAGTTCCGCCACACAAGGAGAAACCTCTGTTGCTTTACCTCACTGTCAATGATGAAGCCCTAGGGGCTATGTTAGCACAAGAGCAACGAGAGTCCACAAAGGAGAACGCCATTTATTTTGTCAGTCGCCGGTTCCAAGGAGGCGAAAAGAACTACTCTGTCTTAGAGAAGTCATGTGCAGCATTGGTTTGGGTCACTCAAAAGCTCAAACACTATATGGAAGCTTTTCCGATCAAGCTAGTAGCAAAGGTGGACCCGCTCCGCTACATCTTCGAGAAGCCTTTCATGTCAACAAGAATAGCCAAATGGTACTTCATGCTCTCCGGCTATGATATCACTTACTTCACACTAAAATCCGTCAGGGGGAAAGTGTTCAGTGACCAGCTTGCCGAATTCCCATGTGACGAAGTGAAGGGGGAAGATGTACAGTTCCCCGACGAGCATTTAATTTGTACCACAACCGAGGAAGACAAGTGGCAACTTTTTTTCGATGGCACCACCAATAAACACGGTTTTGGTATAGGGGTATTGCTTGTCGATCCAAAAGACATCTACACTCCCATTGCCATACGCCTAGAATTCGAAGCTACCAACAACATTGCCGAGTACGAAGCATGCATAGCAGGGCTCGAAGCAGCTCTCGAAAGAAACGTCACGGAACTAGAAGTGTTCGGCGACTCTTTGCTCCTTATCAATCAGCAATCGGGTAAATGGCGAACCCAAGACCCGACTCTCCAACAGTATGGTCAGCACCTTGAAGAACTGGTTGAACAATTCCAAGAGATCACTTTCAACTACCTGCCAAGGGATAAGAATCGCTTCGCTGATGCACTGGCCACTATAGCTTCATTAGTTGAAATGCCCAAAGGGAAAATGGTGAAGCCTTTCAAAATTGCTCGAAGGAACAGTCCGGCATATTGCATGAGTATCGAGATCAACGAGGTTCAAACAAACTCTCCGTGGTATTCGGATATCATGAACTTCCTCAAGGACGGCACCTATCCCGAGAACATCAATAAGAAGTCCCAAGCAGCTCTGCAAAGGTTAGCCTCTCGGTACGTACTAATTGGGGACCGAGTCTATAAAAGGCACCACGACGGGATCAATCTCCTATGTGCCAATGAGACCGAAGCTCAAGAGATAATGTGTGAAGTGCACGAAGGAGAATGTGGACCCCACATGAATGGGTTTATGCTAGTCAAGAAGATACTTCGCATTGGTTACTATTGGAGCACTATGGAACGAGACTGTATCGAGAAGTCAAAAGGTGTGCCAAGTGCCAATTCCACGCTAATCTGCAACATGCTCCACCCTCACAACTTTACAACATGGTCACACCTTGGCCTTTCTCTTGTTGGGGGATAGACATCATCGGTAAAGTTCATCCTGCCGGGAGCAATGGCCAGTCATTCGTCCTGGTGGCAGTCGACTACTTCACAAAGTTGGTCGAAGCACAAGCCTATCGAACCCTCAACGCCAAGAAAGTGGCCGAATTTGTAAAGATCAATATCATGTGCCGATACGGCGTGCCTCATGAAATCATTTTCGACAACGGCTCTCACTTTGAGAAGGAAATGGATGCACTTTTGGTAGAATACAAGATCACCAAGCACAAGTCATCTCCTTACCGGCCCCAAGCAAATGGCGCAGTCGAAGCAGCAAATAAGACCATCGAGACCATCGTCAAGAAAATGGCCTCAACAGGAAGGGATTGGCCCGAGAAGCTACCATTAGCATTGTGGGGCTACCGCACATCAATACGATCCGCAACAGGAGAAACTCCTTATGCATTGGTCTATGGTTCTGAAGCCGTACTCCCTATCAAACTTGAAGTCCCATCTCTACGGGTCCTCCTCGAGAATCAAGTCAACGAGGTCGACTGGATGCAAAGTCGATATGAACAACTAGCTTTGCTCGACGAGAAAAGGTTAAGAGCACTCGAACGCACAAGGGCGTATCAGCAAAGGATGGCAAGGGCTTTCAACAAAAAAGTGAGGCCTCGAAACATCAATGTGGGAGATTTGGTCTTAAGACAACATCCTCCTAATGCCATGAATCCCCTGGGGAAATGGAGACACCGATGGATCGGTCCGTACGTGGTCAAAAAGATACTAAGCGGTGGTGCCGTCCGGCTCGTGGATTTAGATGGTGACCAGCTGCCAAAGGAGGTCAACCTCGACAAGCTCAAGAGGTTCTACGCTTAATAAACAAAGACCATTAAAAAAAAAAAAAAAAAAAAAAATCGCTCGCTAGGTTGAAAACCCGCAAGGGCGGCCTAGGAAAAAATTAGAGCACGTGCAAAAAATAAGCCCGCTAGATTGAAAACCCGAAAGGGCGGTCTAGGCAAAAAACAGGGTGCACAACAAAAAAAAATAAAAAAATAAAAAAATAAAAAAAATGGTCTTTGTTTGTTTGAACTACGAAGACCTGAGCCTCCCAACTGGAGGAACGTAGGCAACCTTCGGGTGCGGTCTAAAACATATCAAAAATACCCAATTCACTTCAAATAACAAAATGCAATTTTTTCATTCAATGAATTATTCAAACCATTACAACGGATTTATTGAGCAACAAAAGACATCAAAATATTAAATCCTAAAACAAAGTGGTCTAATTGCAATCTCTTGGGGTACAAAGAAAAATCTAATCTTTCTTAGGTTTGGGAACCCATTGCTTCTTGTTATGTACTTTAGTCTTCTTGGATGGGGACGGAACATTCTTGGGACCGCCAAGACGGGAGAAAACGCTAGGACGGGACGGAGCTTCATCAACGGCCTTCCCTTTACCCTTATCAAGCGGAACCTTAGCGGGGACGACCATGGGACGCTTCCACACATATGAGGAATTTCCCTTACCTTTCTTCTTCTTGGGAAAATGACGGGGTCTATAGTCCCGCACATGAACCACCGGTCTCACGGGGTCAACAACATCGTCATTGGGCCTTCCCAAACGATCAAAAACGCTCGGACGTTTCTCCACCATCGAGACGGACCCTACAGTTGGAACGGCGTTCACCATTGGAACGGACTTCTCACCCTCGGGGACGGAAACCTTAACTTCAAAGGAGAAAGTCATTGGGGCCATTATGACAAGAATTTTGTGATTTAGGAGGAGAAAATGTTTGCAAAAGAATGCTGTGTGGCCATTCTGGTCGAAAAATGGTTAAATTTATAGCTGTTGGAACATTCTGATCAGAAAAGAAAGGGGCTGTAATTCAGCAGGCCAGAAGCGCGCGCCTCCGACCAGGGCTGCACAACGCGCGCGCCTCACACAAGCAAGGCCCGGCGCGGGCGCCTTTGACAGCAGTTCAGACAGAAACAGCCCTTGTCAGTTCAGAACAGAACCCAAGCACTTCAACACACCCAACCTGCAGCAAAATCAAATCCCAGCAACAAAAAGGAGTTCAAGCATCGACAACAAGCAACCTTTGGGCACACATTTGTTTGTAAAGAGTCGACATCTAAGATCGAGTCGCTAATAGAACATAAAATGAGTAGTAAGATAACTAGGATTGTAAATACATGTTAAATGTTATTACAGGCAAAAGTAAAAGTGTTTCAATCCCTCATCCTCTCAGCTTCAACAGCTCGGGCACATCATCACCAGCACTGTGCTCACCCCTGCTACCGCTCTCGGTCTCCTCATCGTCATCATCATCCTCATCATCATCATCGTCATCATCATCCTCAGACTCAGATGTCTCAATCACAACATCAGGACGGGTCCTCTTGACAGCTCTCCCTGATGAACTGGCGCCGCCCCGGCTCTGGCTACCCTCTCGGCTCAGACTCCTACTATGGCTCAAACTCCTGCTCAGCGACTGCCTCGCCGAAGAGACAGCCTCATCAATGTCCAGCGCAGCATCCCTGTAGCCTCGTCCCATGCCCCGAGCACCTCGGGTAGCTCCTCTCGCAGCACCAGAGACAGCACCAGCAGCATCTCTAGTCATGGCAGCAATATCCCTGCACAGCTCCAGCACCCTCTCCTCCAGCTGACGGAGCCTCCGCCTCACCCCTTTGTTCTGCCTACCCAAGTGCCTATAAGCAGCTACGGGAACCTGTTGCAACAAAGAACAAGGAAAGGAAATTACATCAATACAAAGGACAGAAAAACAAGACTGGAACTGAGAAAATGCAAAGATGGTCAGAAAAACATACCACAGCAGCCTGAGCGGGAGGCTCTCTCTCCGGTGACATATCCTCGGGAACAATCTCCCTCTGCTCCTCAAAGACCCCGAAGTTTGAATAAGTGTAATAGGGAGGAGGCAAAGGAGGATCAAAACAATACCCGGCACCGATAGTATAAAACCGACCGGAGGTCGAAGGAGCAGCCTGTGATCTCCTCGGATCAGCGAAGATGAAGCCCTGCATCAAGTTGTTCTCCCTGAAGAGGCCATAATCCTGATCCAAGTGAATATAAGGGACGGCATCAACCCCTACCATATATGCCGCACGATCAACCTCTGAAAGTGACCTCCAGTTACGAGGGCAGAAAGGAGGAACGTTTGGAACTGCAGGACGAGGAGGGGTATAAAAGTCTGTCACCTGGGTACCATGCTGCCAAAATACTCTATCTCCCAAGTACAGAGCCATGCACTCACCCGAACTCATCAAAAGACGAGAACGGGTAGGAATAAGAGTGTGCTCAAACTAGTGCTGAACTGATCTCCACGGATACAAAGAGAAGGCAACAGACTCAGGCCTCAGGGTGTCCAAGTACCGTCGGACCGAAGTAAGACTAATGGGGTTCGTGCCAGTCTTTACATTCCTCTCCTTATACGCCCACCGTGTACAATTCGGATACTGGGGCTGGCCTTCCTTGGCAATCTTGAAATCCCTCAGATTCAGGATAGCAAAAGACCAAAGCTGTAGACAAGAGGCGGAAACAAAGTTAATGACAGTCAACGAAAAAGGCAGTTACGACTAAGGCAAGGAGAGTATAAAAGGGACAGTAAGTGCTATACCTCCCACAGCAAGCTGAAGCCCGTAACAGAACTGGTAGTCGAGCGGCTGGTCAAATCCATGCCGTGATAACAAGCAGCCAAGCCCGCTGCGCCCCAGTTATACTGGCCGATCTGGTCCAAGTCCACTAACAAGTCAAGCAGAGCCAAAGAGGCCGAAGATCCCCCATTGGCAAACAGAGTGTGGGATAACAAGTACCAAATGAAGCAACGGGCCACAGCATCAACCCGATCAGCAGTAACACCTCGAGCCTCAGCCATCAAGATGCTGAAATAAGCCCGGATTCTCCCCCATGTCACTCGAGAATTCTTAACCTCGAACCGGCAGTCAACCAAAACCAGTAACTCGTCCGGAGTTCGAGCAGCCCCTCTCAAACCAAAAGGGACAGGCACCCCCATGAACGGCAAGCCCGTCAAATCTGTGAAATCAGTAGGCGTCATAGTCACCTCGCCCATGGGTAAATGAAAGGTATGGGTGGTATCCCACCATCTCTCCCTCAATGCCTGAATCACATCAGGGTCATTCTTCAAAGATGGGAGGCTAGTGACAAAAAGACCAAAATGAGTCCCTGTGACTCGGGCCCGAACATTCTCGGGCAACCTCTTCCATATAGAGATGGGCCCATGAGCCCCGCCACGAATCTCTGTCAAACGGGTCCACTCCTGAAAGGAAAAAGAGGAACAGCAAAAAATTTCATCAGCACGACTGCTAGAAAACGGATGAACTCAACACAGAGATTTCAACGGCAGAACAATGTACAAGCAAGTGTGCGAACGTGAAAATGGACATCCCAACATGTTCCTTACAACAAATCAGCAACGACAAACAACATGCAAAGAATGATCAATAAAGCTGCTGCAGCAATATTTCGGGTAAAGAAAACAGAACTTCATGAAACCCGAAATCGACAAGAAAGGTGAGGCATTCTTACCAAACCCGAAGTCACGAAGTGAGAAATATGGGTATGAGGCCGGAAAGTAAGCAAGCTCGGGTCCATAGCCTCAACCCCAATTTCGGGTTCCTCGCCCTGTGGCATCTCAAACGGAGGTGATTGCTGACGATCCGACATCGTTTCTTTGACGGAATTGATCCTAGAGCAGCAAGAAAGTGTTTTGGGGTGATTTCTCTACGAAAATCGGGCTTGGAATTTGGAGGGTTCTTCAAATTTTTGAAAAATGGCCGAAAACAGCAAGCAGCCTGTTTAAATATGCTGAACTTATGCGCCAGGCGCGCGCCTCCCGACATATTCATAAGAGGCGCGCGCGTCCCACAACGAGTCCCGGACGCGCGCTCTTCCCATCATCAGGCAGGATCAGTCTCCCATACAAAAATCCATGCATCGTATCAAGGTTTCCCCACGGATTCCAAACTCCCTAAGTTCTGTCACGGGTGCCACACCCCCCTCAAGAGTCAATCTCAACATTTCATCCCCAGCAGGAACATTTTTCTGGTCGCGGTCAACTGTGCCCGTACCCCACAATTCAAAAAAAAAAAAAGTCAAGTGTGACTCCAAATGGCACGAGGCTTCAAAGCAATATTTCATCGAACAGATTCACTAACGGATTTGTCAACAAGGGTTCGCTAACGACCTCATTCAAAACATTCAACCGTGCCCGCACCCCACAAAGTCAAACAACTCGGTCCATATCGAGACAAGCTCCCATGAGCTCCAAGTCAACCAACTCGGTCCATATCGAGACAAGCTCCCATGAGCTCCAAGTCGGCAACTCGGTCCATATCGAGACAAGCTCCCATGAGCTCCAAGTCGGCAACTCGGTCCATATCGAGACAAGCTCCCATGAGCCCCAAGTCAACCAACTCGGTCCATATCGAGACAAGCTCCCATGAGCTCCAAGTCGGCAACTCGGTCCATATCGAGACAAGCTCCCATGAGCTCCAAGTCAACCAACTCGGTCCATATCGAGACAAGCTCCCATGAGCTCCAAGTCGGTAACTCGGTCCATATCGAGACAAGCTCCCATGATCTCCAAGTCAACCAACTCGGTCCATATCGAGACAAGCTCCCATGAGCTCCAAGTCGGCAACTCGGTCCATATCGAGACAAGCTCCCATGAGCCCCAAGTCAGCAACTCGGTCCATATCGAGACAAGCTCCCATGAGCCCCAAGTCAACCAACTCGGTCCATATCGAGACAAGCTCCCATGAGCTCCAAATCGGCAACTCGGTCCATATCGAGACAAGCTCCCATGAGCCCCAAGTCAACCAACTCGGTCCATATCGAGACAAGCTCCCATGAGCTCCAAGTCGGAAACTCGGTCCATATCGAGACAAGCTCCCATGAGCTCCAAGTCGACAACTCGGTCCATATCGAGACAAGCTCCCATGAGCCCCAAGTCGGCAACTCGGTCCATATCGAGACAAGCTCCCATGAGCTCCAATACAACACTCCAGCAAAAGCCGCTCACACAGGGAGCGCACCACTATCTCTCGCAATTTCAAATTCCTGCTTTCATCGAGTCTTTGCCTTTTCTTGGTGATGTCCTCGGCGGGTGTTTTTAACTTTCGTCGACGCGTTCTGCTTTGCAGTCCACGTCGCCGAGGGGCTCTGTAGACACCCCGCCTTGGACCGCTCACCCCGATTGCACATTTGATTTTGTGTTTCTCCCCATTCTAAGTGTTTCTCGTTAGTTTCTGTCACTTCCGTTAAGTTCCTAACTGACTTCGTTAAGTCCAGGGACTAAACTGAATGACAGGGCTGACTTTCTAGTCCATTCTATCAAAATTGCCTTCTCTGAGTCGCGCGCCTCCGACACTAGGAGCCAGGCGCGCGCGCCTCCCGCCCCCAAAGCAGGAAGCGCGCGCCTCTGGGCGTCAGTTACAGATTTCTGACCAGGATTCCCTCCCTTGCTCAATTTACAGGATTTTTGCCCGGGAAGGATTTCTTGGTGACTGAGTTTTGGCACCAAAAACACCCCTCTTTCACCTATAAAAACCTCTCTTAACCTCCATTTTTAAGGACCGAAAATTGAACTTACAAAAACTATACCAAAATCACTTTCTAAAGGTTCTCCAAGGATTTCATCAAGAAATATTTGAAGGTCTTCAAATTGTAGGTAAAAGTCCATCTTTTTCCTTCCTTTTCTACTTCATCTCCTCTCTCTTTTTACTTTAATCAAATGTGCAATCACCCAAATCATTTTGGGACATGACTCTAATGATCACCTCATCTCATTGAGGTTGGTTGAGGAGTTATCTCCTACATTCCAAACTCTATTTTAAACCCCCTTTTCATGACTTAAAGAAGAAGAAGAAGAACATTTTCATTCATGTGGATTTTGATCAAGCAAGACCAACTTTAGTTGGGCGAGATGGGTGTTTTGGTACTTCCCATCTCGTAATCTAACCCCCGAACCTCAAAACAAAGAATCTCTGTTTTCGTAATCAAATTTAGGCTACAATCAATAGGTTTTTCTTATGTTCCTCAAAACATAGGTGGCGACTCTAAAAAACAAGTTAGACATCCTAGGATCACACCGCGCGCTCGAGCCTAAGGCCGTGGTCACCCCCGGGGTATCTACACCCCTGCAACAAATGTCAGCTCAAGAGAAACAGAAAATAGGAAGAACACATGAAAGTCGGGTGCCTCTGGTCTTTGGTGTGAGAGGCGCGCGCTTCTGACCAAGAAGGTCAAAGGCGCACGCTTCTCAATACCAAAAACCAGAGTGCCCAGAAAACATAAACTTTGAACAAAAACGCAAGCTTAACCCTCAAGCCTTCCCCAGCAGAGTTGCCACTGTAGGTACCCCGGCCCGGGCCCCTCACGGGAGAAGGATGATTTTTTGAAGGAGTCACCACCCAGGTTTTAGAGGAACGCGAGAAAACCTTTTAAGTTGGAAGTGTGTTTGATATACGAAAAGCAGAGATTCCTTTTGAGAGTTCGGGGGTTAGGTTACGAGATGGGAAGTACTTAAACACCCATCTCGCCTGACTAATGTCGGTCTTGCTTGTTCAAAGTTTACATTATAAAAATTGTGTTCTTCCTATTAATATCAAAGAGGGGTTTTTAAAAGAGGTTGAAATGTAGGGAGATGACCCCTAGACCAACTTCAATGAAGATGAGGTGATCGTTCGGAGTTATGTCCCAAGTTTGGTTTGGGTTTGATTGCACCTTTGATAAAAAGAAAAGATAAGAAAATATGAAATAGAAGAAAGTGAAGAAGGCAAGAAAATACCTATGTTTGGAAGACAAGTTCTTGACACTCCTTGAGAATGATCCTTATTGGAAGGGTTGTTGGATGTTAAAAGCTGGTGATCAAAAGTTCATGTATGTTTTGTAATGAGAAATTGGTGACTTTTAGGTGTGAAAATGGTGATCAAAGTCCATCCCCTCCAATGGTAGATTGGAGGGGTTTTTATAGTTGTAAAAGGTTGTTTTTTGGTGCCAAAACTGAGCTACCAAGAACCATTTCCCGGACAAAATCTTGTAAGATGGGCAAGGGAGAGATTCAAGGCCAGAAATCTGTAACTGACACGCCCAGAGGCGCGCGCTTCCCACCTTGGTGGCGGAAGGCGCGCGCTTCTGGCTTCAAAGGCCGGAGGCGCGCGACTCAGAGAAGGCATTTTTGACAGAAAGGACTAGAAAGTTAGCACTGTTATTCAGTTTAGTCCCTGAACTTAACAGAGTCAGTCAAGAACTTAACTGAAGTAACGGAAACTAATGGAAAATACTTAAAAGAGGGAGAGACACAAAATCAAGTGTGCAATCAGGGTGACCGATCCAAGGCGGGGTGTCTACACCGTTGGAAGTGATGAAGATGATAATAATGATGGTGAAGACAAGCAAGTGGATGATGTTGGTAGTGAACAAGGAGATGGTGATGAGAAAGACAAGGACGTCAATGTTGATAGTCCTAACTTCGACCGTCCAGAGGCTGCCGCTCCCCAAGCGACCACGGTCGATGATCCTGACCGCACTGATTACCGCACCCCTCTTGCTTCCCCTACTCACTCTCCAATTCGTGCTTCTTCTCCGGTCAAGAATAACGATGTTCCTACTACTGCTATTCAGGTTGCCGCACTCCTAACCGCAGTCCAAACCTTGACAAAACTCCAATCTGACAACCAGGCAGCTAGTGCTCAACTGACCGCCGAGGTAGTTGACCTAAAAGCCTCTCAAGCTGATTTAAAGTTGGAGCTATGTTCTCTTCCCTCAAATTTGATTGATACCATTAAAGGGGAGATATTAGCTATAACAAAGACTGTCAAAGATGTTGTTCGTGGAAATACCAGTTCAAGTTCTGCTGCCATTCAACCTGCCGTACAACCTCCCCCAACCGCATCTACTTCGACCGCATTGTCCACTGATCTCTTGGTTACTCCTCGTTTCTTGAAGGAGGCTCTGACTATTCAAACCAACGCTCTTAACCATGGACTTTCACGTGAAGTTGTTGATGCCTCCATTGAAATTTCCAAGTAGTTGGATTTGGTTAAAACTGATGTGATTCTTGAGTTGAAGAAAATCAAATTCAGTATGGAAAATGGAGTTGATGACGCAATCAAAGCATCAATTGAAGCCCTCACTAAAAATCAGGCGAAAAAGCTTGAAACAATCAAGGCTGTTTTTTAAACTTTAAAGACTCCATTGGACTATCAAGAAACAAGGATTGAGGAACTGTCCAACACGGTAGTTGGTTCGTTTAGGTCGTTGAAAAGAAATTGGAAACTTTAGAAGAATCAGTTCAGAGGTCAGTTGGAAGTGCAGTTACTGAAGGCTCTATTCAAGTTGCAGATGCCGGTCACGGTAATGTTCATTCACAAGCTGAGAATGATGAAAGCAATAGCATTTATTTCCCAACGGTGAACAGCTTTGACTATATGCTGGCCAACGCATTCACATGTCCCATCATTCCAGAATTTGAAGATGAGGTGAAAATTCCAGGATTGGACATATAAGCTGACCGTAACCCGACCGTTGTACTCGACCGCTAGTCCTACCGTTTTTGTTGACCGCACTTGATTATCATTTTATTCTGTTTTGTTAGGCTGGATGCCTTGAACAATTTTACTTTTCTGTCTTAACTTTATTTGGGTTGGTAACACAACTATTATTCTCTCTTTTGTTTTGTAATCTCATGCTTCAATGCTTTAATGATCTAGAGTACCAGTTATGTTTGTGCTGTTTGATGATGTCCATATCTCTCATAATTTTTTTTTGAACTGCATCAAAATATTTCTATCTTCTAGGAATAGTCTTTTTATTTTCTTTTTAGGATGATAGAAATCTATGACATCGACTTACTGTGTGTGCATTGACTTGGGGAATGAACTTAATAAAATTAATTTCTTGAAACATGTTATTACCAAGTACAATGATTTAGTCTTTGTTATAGTAGGTAATGGTCTCAATCAAATAGGGGGAGATTGTTGGGTATGAATATTTATAAACCACTCCTATTACCTAGATTTGATTGATCCCATAACCTTATTTTACTTTTATGGACTTTAGGTATTATTGTAAGAAGTTTTATAACTTCATTAGTTAAGTCCATTTTTAGTTTAGTTAGGCTTAGAAGATCAGCCCCTCAATTTTTGAAGAGATACTGCTGCCGCTAATATGGTGAAATTGGCTAAGTCTGCTTACCTCAACTAGGCGAGCGCACTAGGCGACCGCATGGTCTTGGTGACCGCGTGGACCATGCTGTTGCAAGGTGACCGCACGACCTTATCGACCGCAGACCTTGGTTATCGCACAACCAAGATAAGACAAGTTTGATTTTGAACGTTGCAAATTCAAATTTGAATTTGGTCATACAAGATAGTACATCTGGACCACTAACTTCTGCAACTAGAAGACAAAGATATGAGCTCCAATCAGAATGCTCCAGCTCATCATCTTCCAAACTTGTCTAACAGCTATTTCTCACCAAAGGCTATAAATAGTCCTTACTTTCTTCATTGAAAGTGTGCTGAGATTCAAAGAGAGAAATTGCTGTCGAAATACTTGGTGATCGAAGATCATACTCAAGATTTCCAGAATCATTTGAATCTTCAAGCAATCGCCTTCAAATCTTCAAAGATCCCCAGCAACCTTCAAGACATCAAATCTCAAGCCCAGCAACACTTAAAGATTCATTAGGCTCTTAATCATATAGATTATATAGAGCTTTTGATTCTTACACACACACACCCCGATTGATCAATCACATAGATTGCATCATTAGGGATACACAGGTCTAAGTCTAGAATTTGTTCTTCATAGAAAGTAGGTGTTGATTCAATACTTCATCTTTGTAATTTGTACTCAACAAGAATCAATATAACCTCCATTCAAAATCCAAGACTGACTATCTTGGTAAAGGACGTAGATCTTTTAACAGATCGAACCTTTCCAAATCATCGTGTCATTTACATTCTGCAAATTTACTTTATGCAATTGTTTTATTGTTCGTATTAATTTTGTTTGTCGTTTAGTGTGTTGATCTTTACAGATATTCAAACTTCTGTGAATTATGTTTGTTGCTTGCCTATTGCTTTAATTACTACTTTTGACTACTTATCATTTTGCCAAAACTCTCAGACATAAACTTTCATTTTCAACCTACCTAGTCTGTAACCTTGCTAACCGCAAATCGCCAACCGCAAGGTTACCGCACTGCTTGCCGCATTGCCCTTACCGCAGATCAACTTTTCAGTTCACTTATCTTTGGTGACCGCAATATTGCCGACCGCATTATCTGCTTACCTAGTTGTTTTAACTTCAAAACCAACTCTACCTCGTTTTTATCGAAAACTTCCGCTGTGCATTTTACTTTGAATTAGTGGTTTTTAGTTGACCACGAAACTCAATCGTAAGCATAAGGTTGAATTTTTGAAAAAGGGTTGATAATTTTAAATAGGCTATTCACCCCCCCCCCCCTCTAGCCTCTTTTCATACCCTTGTTGTGTCTTTGGGACCAACAGGACCCGACACACTCTAATTAAAAATACCAATACAATTATGACACCTCATTTTGTAAGCCACATTTTGTAGCCATTTTTTGTAACTTTATTATTTCACAAAAATATTTAGAACAACACATTTGGACTACTTTTTCTCACTCTCCCTTAAAATAAATGTAATGTCCGCTTTCTATAAATTTGTGCCCTATTAAATAAATGAGATTTTTACCAATAAGTCCCTGGAGGAATGTGGTATTGCCAATAAAAACACAACATTTTATATTCTACCTTAGGTCCTTAGGTTCAAAGCAATTTTACCAATAAATCCTTTGCACATTTTAAATGGTAAAAATTCCCTCAGCCCAAATAAAATCATCTCACACCTCTAACCTTTGACCATTTTGACACCCACCTTTACCTTTGACCACCACCCACTGCCGGCCACAACCACAGCCACCACCGCCACCAACCACCGGCCACCACCACAGCCGGCCACCTCCGGCCACCACCACAACCACTGCCCCCCGCCAGCCACCACCCGCCCTTCCCCACCTCCATTTTGACAACTATAAATAATTAAAAATATATTGCCTCATCCATTGTTTGATCCCAAGACCTCTTGGTCTTAAACGAGAGACTCTACCACTTTGCCAACCACATCCTTTTGAATTTTTATGAACTGTATTAAATTTAACACAACAAAATTACATTTCTCAAAGTGTTGTTTTTTTTTTGTTTTTTGTTTTTTTTTTTTTTGGGCAGGAGCATTCTTCATAAATGAACATTTACTCAATTTTTATAATAATATAAACAATTAATTTATCATTTGTCTAGAGTACATATGGGACTACGTTCATTTTTTCTAACTTTAAACAACTACGAGATTGAGTTATCAATTGTTTCACACGTGATGTTACTTTACATTTATTAATAAAATATTTAGCTTAAAACAATAGAATTTTATTTGATAATTGTTTAAAGATCATTTGTCAATACACAATTATGAAAATGAGTGTTAGTTGTGAACAATTGATAAACGAATGTCCTAGTTATTGTTGGATATTATGCCCTAGGCCCTTGAGAAAGGCCTATGCGTTATATCATAGCTTCATTGTTAAAGAGATAACAAACCCGATTATTATATCTTTTGCATGTTTATTATAATAATCATTGTCCCTAGCACTTATGAAGGGCTAGCATGAGTTTGATGGATAATCATATGATGATTATAGCGCATAGGATACGGATTAAACTTGTGGGTACATGTTGGAGAACAAGTACTGGATAGACCCGTTATGAGATTTATGTCATGGTCAAATGTCATAATTAAATCTCATAATAGTTATATCATTTATCCTTAGACCTGAGATTATCATAGTCTTCCACATGATGAACATTATGTTTGACGTACTCAAACGCTACCCCTAACCGGGTGGTTATAAAGGCTACGATTGGCATAATCGGATTCTTGTAGGGAAGAATGATAAGTCAAGATGGGATTTGTCCCTCTCTCAAGAGAGATATCTGCTTGGCCACTCGATGAGTGAGATTGATAATAGTGTACGGCCGTACCCAAATGAATTGAAGCGTTCAATGTTATTTGCTCATATCAATCTACTCGGGATCGAGAAAGCATTGGACAACATAAGTTGACGTGGACCATGACTTATGTCCAATATGATATCGTGTGACAAAGGGATTGTGATATGTTCTATAAGGTTACTTTGGGCTTTCAAAGTTATACTAATTGGGTAGTCATAATGGCTTGCTAGAGTCCGCTTATGACTTACGGGTTCTGACTCGTTCGGACTCGTTGCCAACTTAGTATAATCCTATTGGGTCACACACAATAGAACGGATTGAATAAGGCACAGAAAACGGGAAAAACTGGATCCTGTTGGAAGGATCCATACGGATGGTTTGGGAGCCACCCAACCAATCCGTACGGATGGTTTGTCCGGCCGAAAACAGTTTGTTCAGACTTCTTGTTTGACAAGGAATTCTGATCCCAAAAGGAATTAGGTTTATACCCTATTATATATGTGTGCAGTCGAGTTTGAGAAACCTAATGGTTGATTTTAAAAATCATAACATGTTGTTTGAGAAACAATTACACACATATAGAGGGGATTATTAGTTCTGAGATTTAGAATCATCATAACTCAATAATCAATGGAGCAAAATAATTCCTATGAAGAAATCGTTTCTTCATCAAGCCTTGGGTCTAGAAATCCAGATCAAGAAGGTGTTCTTGATATCCGTTCGACGTGTGGATACTGATAGAGGGTGTTTGCGTTAGCACCTTAAAGTCCGTGTTCATGGATTCGATCTTCAAGGGTATGTTTCTTTCATCTTGTATTTAATTTAATCAACATGCACGGATCCGGGCTCTTGGGTGTTTGATTTTATCTATTTATTCCGCTGTGCATGATGCATCAAAACCCAACAGTGGTATCAGAGCCCCGTTCGTTGTTGATTATTTTAGTATATCATGTTGAAATTGTTTAATTCGATTATATGATATCTACATGATAATAAGATGAATCTGTGATTTGAGTTTTATATATGAGATATAAAATTTATGATCATGAATATGGGGTTTATGTAATTATTGTATTGATTTGATCCATATGAATAATTGCATGTTTGGGATATCAATAAATAATTGGATTATGTGTATTGATAATTTGGATCTAATTTGTGTATGTAATAAATTGTTTATTCATGGTATTGATTAGATCTAATTAAATTCGTAATCTGTAAATTCATGTTTCTGTAATCTGATTATGTATAAAACATGATATTGGATTTGGTCGAATTTCTGAAATTCTAAAAACCTAGAAATCTGGGATCCTGCCAATGGATCCGTACGGCTGGTTTGGATGATGCCAAACTGATCCGTACGGCTAGTTTGGAAATTCTCAGACTTGATTTTGTTTTCTGGTGTTCAGATTATTCTGTAAATTGTTTACAGAATTCGAATCTGGAAATTGGAAACTGCTTTCAGACGGCTGGTTTTCGAAACCGTGTTTCCTGAAACAGTTTTCGGCCGAAGAATTCAAAAGGAATTGCAGAAATCAGAGTTCTAAAGAGTTTAGAACTGCTGTAATCTGTGAGATTAAGAGACAATGAAAGATCTTTAAACAAGTTTCCAATCTATACGGGAATGTGGATGCCTTTTGGCTTAGTTTCGACCGTATAGAGAAGTTGCTTGGTTTCTTGATCTTAGTACAGAAATGTGGATGCCTTTTGGCTTACTTTCGGCCGTACGGTTTGTGCCTCTCAATTTCAAGATGCTCTGCGGATACAGTTTCAGAATTCTGAAGAGTTCAGAGTTTATGTAACCTGTATGAAAGAACTGTACGGATAAATCTGGATGCTTCCAGAAACATCCGTACAGATGGTGTGGGCATTACTGATTCTGATCTGTTTCAGACGGCAGGTTTTGGAAACCGTGTTTCATGAAACAGATTTCAGTTCATAAGTCCAGACAGTTACTGAGATCATAATCTTAAAGGAGTTTAAGGTTAGTGTAATCTTAAAGTTTCAGAATTACCCCTATACAAAGTGCAAATAGTTTGCAGAGAAGGAAACTATATTTGGATTAATTCATTGCATGGACCAATGGCAGGCTTACGCCTTGTTTCTGGGAATGCGAATAAAATATCCAATCTGTAAATTGTTTACAGGTAATTTAGATTCCGTCCCCATTAAGTTGCTTCATAATTAAATCACAAGATTTTGCTTTTGTTAATTAATTCGATTAGTTAACATAAATTATGCAAAGACTATATTATATTATGTTGCACATAATTAAATATATGATGCATATCTCTAAGCAAATAAACCTTCTTAAAACTTAAGTCAATTGCCAATCCATTATTAAAACACATGTGAGTACACTGGGTATTTTTATGCGGGCTCTAACCATCGCGAGGCGCATTAATTCTATCAGTGTATGAGCATGATGAGTGAAAGAGTGGTTCCTATACGTTTAACGTGGTTTGACTTAATTAGGCTATCATAAGAGTTATGGGCCTAAGGCACAAGATGAGATTAAAACATGTTAGACATAAGATGTCTAAAATCTCATAAAGGATCTAAGAGTCACATGTGATGTGATTGATAAGGAGTTATCTACCTAAATAGCTTGGTATTATGCATCTTGCCCTCGCGGACGTAAGATCAAGTGAAATGTGGATCTTAGCCCACTTAAAATTATATTATACAAGAGTTGTATTTGAAGGTGTATAATTTAGTGGGAGTATTTATGAAATACATTAAATGTCTCTAAATGATAATGGTATGAAATATATGTGTGTATATTTATTTGCATATTTTGTAGAATGTCTTAAACTATAATCATGTATGATTACTGCAATTGACCCCACTTTAAGAAGAATAAGATTAACTTCCATGACCTAGTCATGAGCTTAAGAATTGTTCTAAATAAAGATCGGAAGTTATGAATTCCTAATAAATCCTATTTCTAAGAAACCTAATGCTTAAGGATGGACATAGACATTGATTAGAAACATGTGGATGATTCTATAGATGTCAATGGTCTTACGACTTGCTATCATATGATCAGAACTTTAGAAGTATCTGAAACATATGAATGCTTATGCGATAAGCAATTATGTAGGAAGTGTTCCTACAAGCAAGAAAGGCAAATGAAGTTTGAGATTGATTAAGAGCCTAACATTCATGTGATGAATAAAAGATATATTAATAAGTTCTCATGTTTTGAACATGGAGAGACATATTAATTACCTTGATATGGCTTGATAATCAAGTTAGTTTGGAACTAACAAATGGATTTGGTATTAATTCATAAGCGACATTCGATGTTTAAAATGCTATGTCTTAATATCAAATTAAAACCCTCTCAAACTCTAAAGGTTAATAAGGAAAAGGATTTAAAATAAAGGCAAGACAAGAGTTGTCAATCCTAAGAGGAAACATTTGTGGCAAAACCTAAAATCCAAATAATGTAATTTGTACATTGGCAATAGGATTGACCATTGGTGAAATTACAATTTGAATTAAAAGATCAAAAGGAAAGGTAGTTGGACTACCACTTCAAGTATTTATGTTAAAATTCTACTTGTAAGGGTAAAGATTAACATATGTGGCAATAATGATGCAATGGTTGCAACATTAGTCATAGGAACTTGGGAAGTGTCTTTATCTAATAAGTTCATATTTGTTTTGAACAAATTGTGCTATGTTCTTATTTTAAGTAGAAATATTATTTTGGTTTCTTCATTACAAGATTATGGATATTTCCTATTTCGAATAAGAAAGTGTTCCATTAAATATGATTTACCTTATTGTATTGCTAATCATATAATGGGACTTAATATCCTTATCTTGGAAGAACAAAATAATGAGCATAACGTAAATAATGGAAATCTGAATATAAGGATGTAATCGTTACATTATTAAAAAGCATTAATGTCTATATCAAATGATAATAAACACATATCTAAAATTCCATGGGACGGACTTTTAAATTCATATGATTTCGAATCATGTGATAGATGTGAATCTTAGAAATTGATCAAGATATCTTTTACTAATAGTAGTAAGAGGAAGTACTCTTTTGAACTTGTACATTTTGATGTATGTAGTTTATTAAAGTATCAATGCTTAAAAAGGATTTCAACACCTCATGGCAAAAGTATTGATGTACTCTGATTAGATCAAAGTAATGAATATTTGAGCTTTGGACTCAATGAGAATTTTGCAGAAAGTCTGCAATTTAAGAAAAACAGAATCTGGAAACAACAGCCGTACGGATGATGTTCCAGAAGTTTACAGATTGTCTGTAAAACACAGTTTTTCGTCTCATAATAAGTCAAACTGATCTTTAATTAACCCTCTGGATTATGTGCTGGAAACAGCTGCGCTTACACTAAATTGAGTTTCATCTAAGGACGTTACACTGATGCCATATGAGATATGGAATGAGAGAAAAATTGGTTTCTCTTTCATAAAGATTTGTGAGGTGATGCGTTTGAGAAAAGTGTTGTCTAGGATAAAATCACACCTAAATCTTATAAATGTAATTCCATGGGATATCTTAATGATATTGATTTTACACCCTTTAAAGAGTACAAATCGTTTGTTACTCTAAATAGCACTTTGTAGATAAATCATTTATCTCTAAAGAACTAGTTGGAGTAAAATGTATTTCGAAGAGTTCGAGACCCAGAAAATGACATGGAACCTAAGATGGAAGTTGAATAAAGTTTCACAAGGAGTTGTGGAAATTCATTCAAGTATATACAAGAAATTTGCATAACTGATAGGATACTATCTATAACAAGAAATATTGATTTCTCGTAATAGAAAGTTGTAGGGAAGACATCATTGCGAATGATTGACCTATTACCTATCAAGATGCAAAGTCCGCTCCGGATTTAGATCAATGACTTGGAGTCATAAAATCTAAAAGTGTATATTGATTAAGCAAGACTAATTGAGAAAAGTTAATTCATAATGTCGATTATGATGAAACTTTATCACCTGTAGTCATGCTTAATATTATTAGAATTCTTATTGTCATGACTTCATATTTTGAATATGTAATATGACAGATGGATGTCAAAACTATATTCCTTAACAGGAACTTACATTAGGATGTGTTTGATACAACCTAAAAGTTTTGATTGATCCATAAGATTCTAATAAAATATGCAAGTTGCAGAGATTCATGAGATGGATTGAAGCAAACTACTTGGAGTGAAATTTCATTTTGATGAAGTATTCAAAGAGTTTGAATTCATTAAAAATGAGACTTGTGATTACAATAAATTTAGTGGGAACGTAATATTATTCCTAGTCATATATATGTGGTTGACATATAATTCACTCTGAAAGAGTTTCTAAATGAAAGACTTGGATAAAGCCACCTATATCATTGGAATTTAGATTTATGGAGATAAATCTGAAACGTTGTTTGGTTAAAGTCAAAGTACTAGTAAAGACAAGATAGTGAAAAGTTCACTATGCAAGACTCTTGGAGAGGTTACTTGTGAAAGTCCAATAAGAAAGAGTACATGATTAGGATTCCATATGCTTCGGCAATTGGATCTATCATGTAAGCCATGTTAATGTACTAAGACCGGATGTCTCATATACTTGGAGTATGATGAGATAATACCAATCGGATCCTAGTGAAAGTCACTAGTTAAGAAACATCCTTAAGTACTTTAGAAGAACTAAAGGATGCGTTCTTGATCTTTGATGGAATGAAAGATGATCTTGTAATAGTTACATAGATGCATTCTATAAACCAACAAAGATAAATATTGCAGTATAAATACATGTTTACGTCTAATAATGGTGTTAGAAGAGTTCTAAATGGACCATTACTATTCTACAAAAGGTTGAGTATCTAGTGGCATGAGATGCAACTAGAAAAATGTTAACATTAAGATTCTAATTAGTAAACTAGAAATCGTTTCTAGTGTCACTAATTTAATGTACCTTCATTGTGTCAATAATCGTTATTACACAAGTCAAGGGACTAATATCTTATCTAGACATATACTCAGACATTTCCATCTTACTCGAGAAATCGTCAAAGATGGGAGATGTCAAAATATGCAAAATACCTTATGATAATAACAAGGATAATTATCCTCCATAAGTTCATTTGCAATTATGATGGAGATCATAACTAAGCTCAATGGGTATTGGATACGCGTTGATTGGGCCTAGTGCAAGTGGGAGATTGTTGGATATTATGCCCTAGGCCCTTGAGAAAGGCCTATGCGTTATATCATAGCTTCATTGTTAAAGAGATAACAAACCCGATTATTATATCTTTTGCATGTTTATTATAATAATCATTGTCCCTAGCACTTATAAAGGGCTAGCATGAGTTTGATGGATAATCATATGATGATTATAGCGCATAGGATGCGGATTAAACTTGTGGGTACATGTTGGAGAACAAGTACTGGATAGACCCGTTATGAGATTTATGTCATGGTCAAATGTCATAATTAAATCTCATAATAGTTATATCATTTATCCTTAGACCTGAGATTATCATAGTCTTCCACATGATGAACATTATGTTTGACGTACTCAAACGCTACCCCTAACCGGGTGGTTATAAAGGCTACGATTGGCATAATCGGATTCTTGTAGGGAAGAATGATAAGTCAAGATGGGATTTGTCCCTCTCTCAAGAGAGATATCTTCTTGGCCACTCGATGAGTGAGATTGATAATAGTGTACGGCCGTACCCAAATGAATTGAAGCGTTCAATGTTATTTGCTCATATCAATCTACTCAGGATCGAGAAAGCATTGGACAACATAAGTTGACGTGGACCATGACTTATGTCCAATATGATATCGTGTGACAAAGGGATTGTGATATGTTCTATAAGGTTACTTTGGGCTTTCAAAGTTATACTAATTGGGTAGTCATAATGACTTGCTAGAGTCCGCTTATGGCTTACGGGTTCGAACTCGTTGCCAACTTAGTATAATCCTATTGGGTCACACACAATAGATCGGATTGAATAAGGCACAGAAAACGGGAAAAACTGGATCCTGTTGGAAGGATCCGTACGGATGGTTTGGGAGCCACCCAACCAATCCGTACGGATGGTTTGTCCGGCCGAAAATAGTTTGTTCAGACTTCTTGTTTGACAAGGAATTCTGATCCCAAAAGGAATTAGGTTTATACCCTATTATATATGTGTGCAGTCGGGTTTGAGAAACCTAATGGTTGATTTTAAAAATAATAACATGTTGTTTGAGAAACAATTACACACATATAGAGGGGATTATTAGTTCTGAGATTTAGAATCATCATAACTCAATAATCAATGGAGCAAAATAATTCTTATGAAGAAATTGTTTCTTCATCAAGCCTTGAGTCTAGAAATCTAGATCAAGAAGGTGTTCTTGATATCCGTTCGACGTGTGGATATTGATAGAGGGTGTTTGCGTTAGCACCTTAAAGTCCGTGTTCATGGATTCGATCTTCAAGGGTATGTTTCTTTCATCTTGTATTTAATTTAATCAACATGCACGAATCTGGGCTCTTGGGTGTTTGATTTTATCTGTTTATTCCGCTGTGCATGATGCATCAAAACCCAACAGTTATTATATTTAAATTAATGTTTGAACAACTGTGAAATGAATATCTCTGTTATTAAACTCAAACTCATGTCTGAACAACCGTGAAATGAATTTCTCAGATATTAAACTCAAACTCATGTGTGAACAACTATTAAACTCAAACTCATGTGTGAACAACTGTGAAATGAATGTCTCAGTTATTATATTCAAATTTATGTGTGAACAACTGTGAAATGAATGTCTCAGTTATTAAACTCAAACTCATGTGTGAACAGCTGTGAAATGAATGTCTCAGTTATTATATTCAAATTCATGTGTGAACAACTGTGAAATACATGCCTCAGTTATTTTAATAATTATGAAAAATTGAGAGATGAATTTATCATTTTTTTACAAGTGAAAAATGAAAAAAAAAAATGACACAACCGTGAAATCACACAATTATGAAATCAATTGAGAAATAAAAAATAATTTTCTCAAATTTTTACAAGAGAAAAATGAAATTTTATATCTAAAATTTGAATTATGTGTTGAGTGTACTTATTTGATTCGTCTTGGTGACACGATTAAAATAGTGGTTTCGGATAATTTTTCGATTTGTAGATTTTGAGAATTGTATTTTAAAATTTTGGGTGGAAAAAAAGAAGGAAGAGTGAGTAGTGGAGGAAAGAGAATGCAGATGTAGCGGATCAATCCCCAAACTAGTGTGGGCATAGGGGCATCTTAGTCCAAGAAAAATTCTAGGGACTTATTGGCGAGTTTCCAAAATATCTATCCTTATTGGTAGTTTTTATTTGGCCTAGGGACTTATTGGTCAAAGCCTCTAAATAAATTTGTCTTTACAAAAGTAACTGGGTGTTAGTTTTTTAACTGATTTTATGTTATGTGACTAGCACATGACGTTTTAAGGACGTTTTAGAATATTTTTGAAGCTACACATATCCGATTAATATGATTCTTATTTTAAAAAATGAAACTAATATTTAAATTTACAACATATATTTTTTTTGGCAATTTTTCGGGTGACTGAATTATTTTATATTAAATCTTAATTTTAAATATTTTAAAAAAGGAAACAAGTGAAATAATAATCTAAAAAAGATATTAGCCCCAAATATGTTTCATATGAAGTAAATGCTATACGTGGATGATCATTTCATAAAAATATTTGATAGGAAAAAAAAAGGTAGAGGAAGAGAAGGATGAATCGGGGGAAGAGTGTATGTGGAAGGGGTGGTGCGAGAACGTGGAGGAAAGTAAACGTTAGGAAAGAAAGTATATCATGGTGGAAAGTAGTAATTTTTTTTAGATTATTTTTCCCATATCCTCTATTTTTTAAATAATTTCATTTGTTTAAATTACTAATTAATATAATATAATTAGTTCATCAAAAAAAAATCAAAAAAAAATATATATGTTGTAGATTTAAATATTAGATTCTGTTTAAAAAAAGAATCATACCAATCGGATATGTGTAGCTTCACAAACATCTTAAAACGTCATGTGTTAGTCACATGACATAAAATATGGTAGAAAACTAACACCCAGTTACTTTTGTAGTCGGATTGCAACAAAATGACAAAGTGAGTATACCAATTAGCGAAATTGAAAAGACAGCATCAACATTGCAAATTTCGGAAAATGTCAGGAACCAAATTGCAATTAACCCTAACTTTTAACATATTTTTGTTCTTCATACTTCCCCTGTCTCTCTTTAATAATATAAAAATTGCTATTTTGGTTGTCTCATTTTAATCTATAAAGTCTTAAAATAGAAATATTTTAAATCTTTTTAAATAATGAGACCCACTTGTCATACTCACAACTACTACCCTCTTATTATATTTTATCTCACTTTCTTTCTTCTACCCAACTACTCCCTCCGTCTCAAAATAGATGTCGTTTTGGGAGTTAATTTTTGTCTCAAAATACTTGTCGTTTCACTATTTTCAAAGTTTTTTATTGTTGTTCTATACCAGTTATACCCTTAATAATGATAGTGAACTATCTCTTACCTAACCATTTATTACCTAGGTGTAACTACCCTAATCTGAATTTGACCAACTTAGAGGAATTCTAGGTACCATTCAGGGATAAACTGATAGGCCAAGACCTCACTAAGACAAAATATGGACACAGGGACTGTTCTGGAATTAAAAGATTGAAAAATCCAGAAGGTCGCCAACATGAACCATACGGCTACTTTGGGCACTATCAGCCCCTATAAATTGAACCCCTTGCTGAGCATTCCAGGGGGAGAAACGATTATTGTTAGTGTTACTCTACTAAAATTGCTCCAAAGAGTGTTTTGAGAGTGAAAGAGAAAGGAAGATTGGCCTAACTAAATATAGGTGAAGCCACCTTCTCCCCCATCCTTCTCTTCATCTTATCTCTTTTGTTTGTTCATATTATTGTTGTTCATCTCTTAATTCTTGCAAGTCTTGTCCATTCAAGCAACTTAATTTCATTGCAAGTCTTGTCCTTCAAGCACTTTAATCTTAATCTTATTGCAAGTCTTGTCCTTCAAGCACTTTAATCTTAATCTTATTGCAAGTCTTGTCCTTCAAGCACTATATATGTATATATTGTTATACATTATGGTCCAAACCATGGATGATTCAAGGTGCCCTTCACACTTTGTGTGAAAGTGGTTCTAACCTAAGGATGATCATGGTTTGTTGAATTTCTTACTTATAACAAATTAATGATCTATTTTAATGAAAAAGGCACTTGTTTTGGTTGATTATATTGTTCATTGGTAGGAAGGATGGTCATTTGGATGATAAAGTTTCAATCTTTATCATCCAAACATTAATCTAGCTTCCAAATCCCCTTTGGGGTCATAAAGATCAAATCTTTATGTCAAATAATGTTGTCCCAAGGTTGTATTTGGCTTAAGGATCCACTCTTGTGGTGAAATTCCAAATCTTTATGTTGATTTTGTTTTGATTTGGCAATGATAATCATGTGGGATGATAAAACCTTAGTGTTTATCATCTTACCCTTTTGATTTAGCTTTGAAATCCCATTTTGGGTAATAAAGATTGAATCTTTATGCAATAATTTGGTCCCTAAGAGGTTAATAATGTACAAAAATGTCATCTTGATGATAAAGTTTCCATCTTTAATCATCAAATGGTCATTTTGTTTCATTTGGCCATGTTCATCACCTTGGTGTGATTTTCTCCAATGATTGCTTTGATCACACCTAAATACTTGTTTTGGGGTTCAATTGATGATCATTAGGCGTAGGAATGATTTTGTTTAAGTTTGATGTGTTGAAATAAAACTGGAATCAGAACTGTTTAAGTCCAGTTTCAGCAGAATGCTCTGTTTCTACCTGAAACTGGACTGTTTCTGAACAAAATGTAAAATCCCAGGGAAGATCATCCCATCCGTACGGATGGTTTGGGTCAGAGGGAAAATGACCCTTTTGCCCCTTGTTCTGTTGTTTCTTGTGCAAATAAAACCTTCTTTTTCAGTTAAAATTGATAAACAGTCAAAAACAGAGATTTTCCATTAAAACACACACACACACATGCACTTTTGTTAATTAACAAGGGAGACTCGGTTTTGACCGAGGCGGCTTGGGTGACGTAAAACTCTTCCCAAGCCGTAACCTGACCTCCGAACCTTTTGTCTCTAACCTTTTTCATTTTGTTGGGTTTAAAATTAACAAAGTGTGGCGACTCCGTTAAATTGTGCTATTGTGTTTGGAACCATCCCGGATTTGGACATGTGTTGACTTTGTCGCGGGGCGGGGATCCTTACAGTGGCGACTCCGCTGGGGAATAAAGTGTTTGCAAACTTCTTTTTAGAAGCTTTGAAGGCACTTTTGTGTGGGTCAAACTCCCGCCTCCGTTAGTTGACTTTGTGCATATATGTGTGTTTGATGTTTCTGTTTAAACTGTTTTGAGTGAATACGTTCTGGAAATGCAATAAACTGGAGCATGATGATCAGAAGTTAGAGAAACTGAGAAAAATATCAACCCTCTTGGTCTAGCCGTACGGCTGCTTTGGTAAGGGGTCAGAATGCTGCAAATTAACAATTTTGTGCAGGGCAGCAACATTCTGGATGCCCCTCTTCTTCTACTTGTCCAGGTTCCAAATTTACAGTCTTACTTGTGCACATTACCTTTATTCTTTTGGCCAAAACTTGGTTTTTAAAACTTGGTTTTTAAAACTTGGTTATGCATGATCTTTTGTCAATAAAAATGGTTTTCAAAGCCTCATTGTGCATAACCCTTTTTGTAAAGATTTCTTGAATTTTAAAAGACTCTTCTTGTTGTGCACAACTTGCTTTGTACAAATGGTTTCAATGTAAAGATTGTTCTTTTGGCAAAATGTTTGATTCAAAAATTCTTTGGTTGTGCATAACTTGGTACATGTACAAGTTTTGGTCTTTGTTTAATCATGTTCTTTTGATTCATTATGTGTATAAATTGCGTACTTCATGCTTGTTCATACTTGTTCATGTCTTGCTTATGCCATGCTCATCATGTTGAAAAACGGATTGAAAATCTCTATTTTGACTCAAAAGGGAATATAGATTTGACTTCACACAACGCGTACTTGACCTTGCACGTTCCAACAACCCTTTAAAACCCGGGATGGATGCCAGATGCAGCTCGATTGGCGCTCTTGTTCCCTTCAAGCGCGCACGGGTCCATTCCACCTCCCCTTCTGAGCCGAGTCAACCACACATGTCTGTGACACACAAATACCGTGACTTTGGTTGGTTTTTTGTCTAGTTCACGTTGCCATTGTCTTTAAGCACGTGTCCAAAGTCAATTGTGGCCAAGTTGATGCCCGGGTTATGACTCCTTGATGTAATGCAAGCGTAGCCTAACCCGCCTTTAACCCGTGTGTTAATGACGACCACAATTAACAAAGGTCATGTGCTAAAGATAGGTTAACACCGTGTCATTAAGCCCTAATGAATGAGTCATGTTAATCATGCTTAAGCTCATGGTCGAGGATTGAGACACCTCATTCAAAATGAGGTCGTGAATATCGGTGCAGCCTTCGGAACAGTCTCAATCCCGACTGGGGCTTAATCATGATTAGGATGACCCGCACATCGGGAACCTTGCGACGCACTAGACCTTAGGATCATTTCTTTCGGTCGGTGGAAGCCGCTTTCCCTATAGGACCCTCGCGCGGGATAGTCCGTCCTTGGGAGTACGCAATACAGGTGAAAAACGAGGGGTCTATAGACGTAGTGATGACCTCCATTGATCTAGGAATTAGAGAAGTTGCGAAAAAAAAGAGAAATCTTTTCCAACCATTTAGGAAATAAAAATGCTTTTTAAGTAAACTTGGATGAATAAATAATTGCACATTGCATGACTTTTCTCCGTTTTTACTTCTTGGCCTTGACGCATTGCACTCTTGCATTAATGAGCGTCATTTCGTTAAGTCTTTGGACGGACACCCGTTATCCTCCAAGACTTCCATAAAGGCATTTTGTTAAGCCTTTGGATGGATCCCCGCTATCCTTCCAAGGATCCCGTTGTGATCCCATTGTGATCCCCGTTGTGATCTCCATTGTGATCCACGTTGTGATCCCCGTTGTGATCCCCGTTGTGATCCCTTTGTGACCCCCGTTGTGATCCCCGTTGTGATCCCCGTTGTGATCCCCGTTGTGATCCCGTTGTGATCCCGTTGTGATCCCCGTTGTGACCCTGTTGTGATCCCCATTGTGATCCCCGTTGTGATCCCGTTGTGATCCACGTTGTGATCCTCGTTGTGATCCCGTTGTGATCCCCGTTGTGACCCCGTTGTGATCCCGTTGTGATCCCCGTTGTGACCCCCGTTGTGATCCCGTTGTGATCCACGTTGTGATCACCGTTGTGATCACCGTTGTGATCCATGTTGTGATCCCTGTTGTGATCCCGTTGTGATCCCCGTTGTGATCCCGTTGTCATCCTCGATGTGATCCCCGTTGTGATCCCGTTTGTGATCCCCGCTGAAACCTCCGTTAAACCCCTAGGTGTTGTCCCCTAGGTCCTCGTTGAGATTCCTGTTGGAACCCTAGGTGTTGTCCCCTAGGAAATGTGTGGTCTTTTACTCAAATAGAAAAGGCGTGTGTCAATCCTCATTCAAAAAATTGGAAATCAAGTTTTCTTAAAATAAGAGGTCAACTCTTTTCCAAAAGGCTAATCCGATAATGAAGCATTTTTCTCAAATCATGGTTATAATTTCACCTTGAGGTTTAATATGCTAAAAGTCTTTCGCGGTTCTGTCCATCGGAAACATCGACCAAGGAGCACACACCAGAATTGGCGTCCGAGACAACCATCCACGTGAACAACAAGGAGAAGCCCGTGCTTCGGAAGCCCAAAGGCGGCTACATCAAATGGAGGTCTGTACCCTCGTCGAGTGTCATGCACAAAGGTTGCGCGCCTTGAAAGGAAATCACCAAAAGGAGATGGCCAGAGCAAACTCCCAACTCATGAATAGTAGACGGATCCGGCAATTACAACGCCAAGCCAAATGGAGACCTCGCGACATCTTTCCCGACGACATGGAACCCGAGTTACCCGTAGAAGACATGGAATATGCCGCCGATGACCCCTCCAACAATTGAGGAAGAAAATGGATCATCGTGCTTCATGGGAGCCCATCCCTAAAAAAAAATTAAAAAAAAATGAGTCTTCCAGCCTCGTAGGATCTAGACTTTCATCAAAAGTCTGTCCCAGACTGTGTCTTTTTATTTTTACAAAGGTCCATACTTGGACATGTATGTATAAAGTTATCTAAATAAAAGAGTCATTTTCCTTCTCTTATCTCTAGACTTGAGACATTATTTGCAATATACACTTTTGAAATTGTCTTGCTTATTATTATCAATTGATTGCTACGTCCCTAAAATAATGAATTGACTTCTAAGCATACTAGTCAATGACGACTCATTAAGGACGAATGGACCTAACACAAATGAAAAATGCTAAATGCAAACAATTAATCTTGATGTGAATAAATGTTGTGATCAATTGGCATGAAGAGACCATTAATGGCAAACCTTCCTCTTTACACACCCCCTATACACATCCCCAATACACAACCCGATACAAATTCTTGATGCACATCAAAGGCATCCCGAGACGATGAAAAGACAAGGATGGTTGCTCAACCACCAAGATTCAACCGTGAACGCACGTGTGCAGCCAAGCAAAGGACTTCCTGGATCTTCAAAGTCAAAGTGAGAAGTGACGGACATTCCACAAGGAGGCTACAAATGAACCAATGCCCAAGAAAGCAAGTTGGGGCTAATGTTTCTCCTCCCTCTCTCTCTCTCTCAAAAAAAAAAGAGAGAGAGAAAAGAAATGGATAATGGAAAGGAGGAAAGGAAATGGATATTGGCGAAGAAAGAGTCTGCCTCAAAAGCTCACTGCAAAAGTCCACCTCAAAGAACATCCCGAGGAGTTCACTATCAGCAAAGCAACAACATCCTTCAAAAGGACACCAACTTCAACAAAAGACGATCCACGGTCGAACTACGGCAACCTGAGCTCCTCAAACTGAGGGGAACGTAGGCAACCTTCGGGTCTGGTCACAGCATGAGAAAGAACGGTCAAACCATGGCTTTCCCAAAGTAGCCAAGCCTCTCCCCCTTGGTCCCATCAATGACCAATTTACCAGACAAGGACCAATTCCCCATAAACACCTTTTGATCTTGCCATTGATCGAATCTTAATCCTAATTGATCACAACATTTATACATGTTAAGGCTAATTGCTTGTTATAATCTTGACTTAATAATGAACATGGTCCATCCAAGCAATCATTTTGATAATTTTAACCAAGACAAATTTCAAATGTCTCGACAAGTCTTCTTCTCTACATCTTAGGAAAGAGCTAAACACTTGTGTTCTGTCAAGCAGGGTCTTCCTCCTATTTCATGATACAATTGAGGGACTCTCTCCCGCCTAAATAAATGCCCCTGCATGTTTTCTCCAAAAGACATCTTAAGTCCCCGTCCCATCGAGTCGGCTGGATCACTCATAAAAAAAAAAGGGCACCAAAAGAGTAGCCCGCTAGGTTGAAAACCCATAAGGGAGGCCTAGGCAAAAGACAGGGTGTGCCATAAAAGACGCAAAAAAGTAGCCCGCTAGGTTGAAAACCCGCAAGGGCGGCCTAGGCAAAAGAAAGGGTGCGTCATGAAAAAGGGATGGGTTCCTAACCTCACTTCAAAGGTCATGTTGGGTCTACGCCAACGCCAAAGATCAAAAGATGATATTGGTTCTACGCCAGCATCAGAGGTCGAAGGACGACATTGGGGCTACCTCCACACCAACGACCACAAGGGCATGGGGTTACCTCCACAAAGACATGGGGATACTTCCACAAAGACATGGGGCTACCCCGACATCGATGACAACGAGGACATGGGGCTATGCCGCCACCGAAACCAATAAGGACATGGGGCTACCTCCAACATCAACAGCGAGAAGGACATGGGGCTACCCCAATATTAATGACAAAAGGGTTCCCTATACCCGATCACTGATAAGAAATGGACAAAGCTCCAAGGGACTTTATGCATGACAAACCTCATGGTTAAGTTAAAATAAATTTTTTTGACTAACATGCTTCGTTAAAAGATTTGCCTTTAGGAATAAGCATTTTTAAGCTTGCCCTTTTGACCTCATTTATCAAAAAAAACAATGTTTCAAGCAAAATGCTTTTGATCTTCTCTCAAAATGATTGGACTTTTTCATCCACAATGTGTCTAAAAGGTCACCCATTGGCTTCCCCTGGTGTCAAGAAAGTGTGTCAACCTTCCCGTAGAGTTGAGTTGACCAAAGTTCAAACTTTGACCAAAGAGGTCAAGTTAAAATTTTCCCGGTCAAACTCCCCAAAGATGGAGTTGACCCAAGTCAAGCCTTGACCCAGAATGGTCATTTTAGGATAAAGTGTTTGTCACCGGCAGTCTAAAGTGACGTAAGACCATCCTTGTTAGTCAACCATCTCGTTGTTGTCTCGGCAGTCCAAAATGACGTAAGACCATCCTTGTTATTCAACCATCTCGTAGTTAGTGTTGACCAAACCTTTAGGATTGACCAAGTGAAAGTCAAATTTGTTGTTGTCCCGGCAGTCCTTAGGCGGACGTGAGACCAGTTTGTCCAAAGATGGAGTTGACCCGAGTTTTTGACCCGGAATGGTCGTGATAGGTTAAGAAAACCTTGGTACCCGGAGTGGTCGTAATAGGTTAAGAAAACCTTGATACCCGGAGTGGTCTTGATAGGTTAAGAAAACCTTGGAACCCGGAGTGGTCATTTTACAAAGCCCTTAGGTTTGCCAAAAGAGTGTCAAACCCAGCGTTGCCACGGCAGTCCGAGTGGACGTAAGACCATCCTTGTTAGTCAACCATCTCATAGTTAGAGTTGACCGGAACCCTTGAGCGACCAAAAGAGTGTCCAATCCTTGAAGTGGCCATCTTAGGATGAAGCGTTTTTCTCCGGCAGTCCGAGTGGACGTAAGACAATCCTTGTTAGTCAACCATCTCGTAGTTAGAGTTGACCGAAACCCTTGAGCGACCAAAAGAGTGTCCAACCCTTGAAGTGGCCATATTAGGATGAAGCGTTTTTCTCCGGCAGTCCTTAGTGGGACGTAAGACCAGTTTGCCTTGTCAAACTCCCTAAAGGTGGAGTTAACTCGAATGTTTTGTCCCGGCAGTCGAAGATGACGTAAGACCAGTCTTGTAGTCAACCCTCTCCCATAGATCCAGGTTGACCGAATCCCTCGCCTCTGACCAAACGAGTGTCATGCCCGAGTCCTTGCCTTGCCTCTGACCGAACGAGTGTCATGCCTGAGTCTTTGCCTCTGATCGAATAAGTATCACGCCCGAGTCTTTACCTTAGACCGAATGAGTGTCACGCCTGAGTCCTTACCTCTGACCGAATGAGTGTCATGCCCGAGTCTTTGCCTCTGACCGAGCGAGTGTCATGCCCAAATATTTTCCTCTGACCGAATGAGTGTCATGCCCAAGACCTTACCTCTGACCAAATGAGTGTCATGCCCGAATCTTTGCCTCTGACCGAATGAGTGTCATGCCCAAGTCCTTACCTCTGACCGAATGAGCGTCATGCTCGAGCCATTGCCTCTGACCGAATGAGTGTCATGCCCGCGTCCCTGCCTCTGTCCGAATGAATGTCATGCCCGAGTCCTTGCCTCTGACCGAATGAGCGTCATGCCCATGTTGACCTTGCCTCTGACCGAATGAGTGTCATGCCCGAGTCCCTGCCTCTGACCGAATGAGTGTCATGCCTGAGTCCTTGCCTCTGACCGAATGAGTGTCATGCCCGCGTCCCTGCCTCTGACCGAATGAGTGTCATGCCCGAATCCTTGCCTCTGACCGAATGAGTGTCATGCCCGAGTCCCTGCCTCTGACCGAATGAGTGTCATGCCCGAGTCCCTGCCTCTGACCGAATGAGTGTCATGCCCGAGTCCCTGGCTCTGACCAAATGAGTGTCACGCCCGAACCCTTGCCTCTGACTAAATGAGTGTCACGCCCGAACCTTGCCTCTGACCAAATGAGTGTCATGCCCGAGTCCCTGCCTCTGACCAAATAAGTGTCACGCCCGAACCCTTGCCTCTGACCAAATGAGTGTCACGCCCGAACCTTGCCTCTGACCAAATGAGTGTCACGCCCGAACCTTCGCCTCTGACCGAATGAGTGTCACGCCCAAACCTTTGCCTCTGACCGAATGAGTGTCATACCCGAGTTCCCCACCCGACCTCGACGGTAGTCTGTAGGTTTGAGTAGCCGCAAAATCTCTCACCCCTCTTTCGAACTACGATAGGCTTGATTCCCCACAAAAGGGATACGTAGGAATCCTATACCTCTAGGTCCAGCCATTGGAATCAAATCAGCCTTTGTCGTCCTCCCATCAGATTGGGATGCGTTTATCGACAACCCTGCTTTCTTCAAAAGCGACGTTACCGAGGGGTTTGTAAGTACCTGTTGGTCCCTAAGGGGAAACAAGGGTGTGAAAAATCGCTAGAGGGGGGGTGAATAGCGTTTTAAAATTCTTTTCAAACCCTTTTTCAAATCAATGGCAAATGCGCACAACTCTTATTTTGGCTAAGTATAGCGCGCAGCAAGAGTGTGAAATGCACAGCGGAAATTTAAAGCAGCTCTGCGCAAGGTATACTGCGCAGAGATAAAAAAGCACACGCTAAGTTTGAGGCTAAAGAGTGGCGTAAAAATGGTTCTAAGGCAAATGAGCAATAACAATTATAACAGTAAAGTGTAGAAATCTGAAAGACCAAACAAAGCAGTTCATAATTAGTTAAGCAGGAAATATGCAGTAAATATAATGAACACGCTATTTGGAGAGGTTCGATCGATGAAAGATCTACATCCTCTACCAAGATGGTTAGTCTTGGATTTCTAATGGAGATCTTATAATATGAGTGAGTATTACAAATTACAACATTTGAGCTCAATACTAACTCAAGATCTATTATCTATGAAGAACAAATCCTAGACTAAACCGGTGTATCTCAAGAAGTTAGATCAAAATGATCAAAGCTTCAAGAGGTGTGTGTGTGACAGAAATTATGGGCTCTATGAATATGAAAGATGAAGAGCACCAAGAATTCTGGTGATATAGGGCTTAGTGATTTGAGCAGGAGTTTGAAGGTTTGAGGATCTTGAATGCTGTTCTAAGGAATCTGGAAATATTGAGCAGCAGTCTTCAGATCTTCAAGGTTTCTCAATGGAGCATGAAACTCGAGCTCTTGAAGCATGCAAGCTTAAGAAACTTGGAAATGGGAATGAGCAGGCTATTTATAGCTGAGCTTCAAGAAAACTAGCCGTTGGAGCTCTGCGCAAGATATCTATGCGCAGTGGCGACCTGCGCAGAGAACATCCTGCGCAGTGAAATGAATCCTGCTTAGGAAATCTTCGATCCTTCATAGCTTCAAGTCCTATAATGTAAGCCTATACTTTAAAAAGGACTTGGCTAAAAATTGAAGTTATAAACTTCTTTACAGGAGGTCCTAAAGTCCATAAAAATACTCATAGGTGATGGTATCAATCAATTCTAACAAATGTAGGAGGGTTAAGTGATAAGCATACCCAACAATCTCCCCCTAAATGATTGATGCCATTACCTACTATAACAAAGACAATCCATTGTACTTGATAATAACATGTCCATAAAAATGAAAATGGTAAATCATGCCTCAAGTCAATGCACACACTAGCCTATGCTATAGATTTCTAATCTATCCAAAGGATAAAAACTTACAAGATAGGAAAGATAGAAATATCATTCAGCGCATACAAATAATATGAGATGTAGTTTTAAGTATGCGTTTAAACTGAATATTTAAACATCATGCGTAGAAAACATGAGCAGAAAAGATTATGCGCATGAGTTTAAGTAATAATGCATTCAATGTTCCACAAACGAATGGTTTGAATTGAACAAGGTTTTGTGAAAGCATAATGATGCATTCTTCTCATTAAAACTTGAAGGATTATCAGTTAAAGAGTACAAGCTTTTAAAGAGAAAAAACAAAAGAGTGCGCACAAAAACAAAAGCGCACGAAATAAAAGCGCATAAAACATACTATGCGCAACAAGAACAAAAGATCTCAAAGAGAATAGAGCAAAATACTTACAAAGGAAGCCTAGTCTATTCTGATGCGGCAAAGGGCTTCACGCAGCTCGTTCTGGAGGCTGTTAAACTTTTTCATGAGTTCCACCTTTAAATCTTGAAACTTGTCCTGGAATTCAACAGCTTTGCCAACGTAAGTGTTCATGCCTCTGCGCATATCGGCATTGTCATCCACCAGCTCTCTGAACTTTTCTCTGCAGTCCGTCTGGATGGCAGTCTCCGTAGCTTCCAGTCTTGTGTCGGTATGAAGGCACTGAGTGTTGACACTGGCTTGAATATCTAGCATTGCGTAGTCCATCTTGGCGTTGAACGCAGAAGAAAAATCTGTCATGGACTTAGTAATGCATTTACGCACTTCTTCAATATTAATCTTACTTCCATGCGCAGAGCTTCCTAGTCCAATCCTCTCCATCTGAGCTTGAAGATCATCAAATCCTTTAAGTAACCCATCTGCGAGGGTTTTCTTTAGCTTTTTCAGTATATCCCTGAATCCACCATCAATCGCTCCAAAGGTGCACACATTATTGAGTAGTGCGCTGACATTTTCGAGCTGGGCGCTGATGGTTCTCAGGGAGTCCAGGATAAGTTGATCCAAAGTTATAGGAGCTTGTTCTTGCGCCTTTTCTTGCGCAGGCTCAGAGAGATGATCAGATGAACTTGCCTTTGCACTCTTAGCACTCTCCGTCCTAGCACTCTCCGTGCTCTCCTTTGCACTTGCCTTTGCCTTTGCTTCCTCCTTCACTTTCTCCCACTTAATGGTATCAATCTCCAAACGCTGCATATCTAGACGATACAGCAAAGCAGTTTGAGCAGTAAGGAGTTGATTCAGCTGTAACTGCGTAGCGACTTGATTCGCTTGAACTGAATGCAAGGCTTGCATGATCTGGCGCACCTCATCTGAAGAGGAAGTAGGAATCTCAAGAGCTGTAGATGAAGCTTTAACTAGAGAAAGATCACTGCTGTCAGAGGCTTTGGAACGAGTGCGGCGCTTCTTCAATCCTTTTGCGTTGCTGCGCACCTTCTGCTTTAGACGAGAAGAAACATGTGCGATATCAGCACTTGGGACAGCTTCTTGAGTAGCTTCGTGCTTTTTCTCCCCCTGAACTGTAGCATCATCTGAATCACCACGAAAATCAGCCTTGCGCTTCATTGTGGTTGGCTTTGAGGGAGCAGGAGTTGGTTTGCTGGTAGGATCTGCCTCTTTGAATGAAATCCCTTTGGTGGATTGAACCAAAGGAATGTCCTTGATCTTTTTGCCACTGGGCGTAGCAATGCCCTTCCCTTTGCGTTTATACGCATCTTCTGAGGTTTCTTGCGCAGCATCAGGTAGAGATCTACCTGCACTCTTTTTGGACTTGGCCACAGGGATTGGGCCTATCCAAGGTTCCTTGTTGGGAGTGGAATCAGACAGCCAGATTTCATAGTATTCAGTGTTACCGATCTCACTGCGCAAATTCTGGAGATGAACTCTGGAGTAGTACTTTGCGTCGCAAGACTGCTTCTTGATTGACTGTTCTTCAACATAGGTGGCCAGTTCGCCATAAGTCAATAAAAGTTTAGTTAGCAATCTGCAGTGAGTTCGGTATTTGGTCTTCCTTGCATTCAGCTTCTTGTCATAGCTGTTCATTCCCTTCACAATCTCATTGTAGATAATCTGCGGCCAGTCGAGTTGAACTTCATTGAAGATGGCTGCGCAGTATTCCTACTGCTTTGAGATGAAATGACCATTATTCCCATTCTTGCAGTTGAGAGAATCTCTAATGATGGTGAACAGGTGATACATCACCTCACCAAATTCTTTTCTGTTATGCATTGGCCACTTCTTGTTTAGAGAAGGAATGCCAATAAGCTTCTGTGCAAGTGCATTTTGATGAACCTCATCATAGTTGACTGAAGTATTATCAACGTTGAGGTTTAGGAGACTGCGAATGTGGTTAGGATGAACCATTACATCACTGTGCTGTACAGTGGCCATGATCATTTCTGTTGGCTTTCCTTCAAGTTGTGCCGGGATAACTCTTGCTGTCTTGAAGAATTCATCTACTAGCGCAGGCACTATGAAGGGTTGATTAAGAGTGAATAACGGAAGAATGCCAGAGGAACTGAGATGGTGCAGCAGACGACGTCCAACTGCGTCTAGAGAAAGATCTGCCTGAATTAGTTCCCAACCAGGTATGAAGTAAAGATGTCCCTGTGTAAAACAATGGATAGAATTAGACAACCTATTGCACATGGAGCTGTGCGTATTTGCAAATAATGCAGATATACCTTGACACAAGTTCCATGATAAGCAAAATATTTATGCGCAGAGAATATGAAATGGATGCGCATAAAATAAGAATGCATACGCAGAAAGTAAGGGATAATGCGCAGAGAGAATAAATACTTGAAAAGAAGTGTATGCAGAAAAATTAGATAGAACTATATGCGCAGAAAACTATGCGCAGAAAACTATGCGCAGAACACAAATACTTAGGGATATATCAATTGTTCAAATTAAATATTAAAAATAAGAAAGAATATTCAAGAACATGAACACCCAAGAACACCGAAAAACAAAAGATGACAAAATTCAACAAAATGCATATCAAAATGACAAAACGACGATTTCAACAATATAAAGCGTAAAGTCAACAGTTGAATAATAAACCCAGAAATCAAGAAAAACAGTTCGTCTGCCATGGAAGTTACGGAGCTCAGAAATTAACGAAAAACACATGTAACGACCATAGATCATGAAATAAACTACATGAAGGAATAGATCAGGCAAATACGAACACATAACAACCAACGATTTCACAAATGATCAACAATTAAGGGAGAAATCGAAAAAGGGAGTTTTGAGACCTCCAAGAGCAATAATGGCAAAAAGTAAGGAGTTATAGTGAAACATACCATGTCATTGACGATGGGATGCCTTGATTGTTGTTCTAGTTCTTCTTCGTTCTGAGAGTTCCTAGGATTGGAGTGAGAAGAAGAGTTGGAGATGATGATTTCGGGTTGTTGAGTTTTGGTTTTCTTAGGCGCCATTAAAATGGTTTGAAAAAAAAATTGAGGTTGAAGATAAAGAACAAGAGACTAAAAATGAAGGTTTAGAGCAGAGGTTAGAGAGAGAGAGAGAGAGAGAGAGAGAGAATTAGAGAGAGAAACGGTTTAAGTAAGGAAGGAGAGGTTAGGCGCACGATAGAGGGAAATATTTGAGAGAAAGTGCAGTGGCGCAGGATAGCAATGCCATGTGTCACTATAGGGAACGTGCGTGCAGGCCTATGCGCGCGTGTGCGTGTGAAGTCCTAAGCCGGTCACTGTCAAGTCAACTTCCTCATAAATGCTGAGTCAGTGAAAGGACGGACGCACGTTAGCAGGGTGACGTGGCCGAATGGGGGACGCGCGTGCGCAGTCTTTGCGCGCGTGTGTGTCAGCGAAGAGAGGCTGACGGCTGTCGCATCACCTTCCTTATTAAATGGTGAGCAGACATTCGCAATGTGCGCTGTCATTAATCGCAGTTTGCATTAAATGACAATGGAACATGCGCAGGGGTAAAAAGGTAATTTCCCAAGAAAATTCAAAAATTAAAGGCGCGGGAAAATTTAAATTACACAAGTACCCTTGTGACTAAGCGTTGACTTTTCAGTCAAGGACCTATGTGCAAAATCTAATGAATAGAACACTTACCTGCGATCCACGATGATTTGCGCATGGATAGTCATGCGCAGCGCATTGATAGCGCAGAGATTCTATAAATCTTAGAACTGTTGTTTCATGCACAGACATTTGTTGCGCATGTGCTTACGCAGGGCGCATGAAGCTTAACCTATTTTGCACACTTATCAAGCAAATACATTAGTATCAATAAATTACATGGACAAGTTAGCTAAGATTAAGCATACCCATTTCTCCTTTCAAGAGACCACTTGTTAATCTTTGAGGAGATGATATTAGATGTTGATGAGCTTGGTGTTAGTGCTTGGAAGGATTGAAAACTGCTATAGTGGACATATTATCGCAGAGAATTGGACAATTTTCTTCATGAATCCCATAGTCTCAGGTTGTTGCTTCATCCATAAGATTTGGCAGCAGCAGCTTCCAGCAGCAATATATTCTGCTTCAGTAGTGGAGATGAACACAGCAGCTTGTTTCTTGCTCGCCCATGCTACAAGTCGATTTCCAAGGAAATGACATGTTCCACTTGTGCTCTTCCTGTCAATGGTACATGCTGCGTAGTCCGCATCTGAAAAACCTAGCAAATCGAAATTCGAATCTTTGGTGTACCAAAGTCCAAGGTTAACAGAGCCAAAAATATATCTAATACATTTTATAGCAGTAATGTGTGTTTCTGAAGAATTAGCATGATAGTGCGCACAGATCCAGACAACATAATATCTTGGCCAACTAGCAGAAAATAACGGAGAGTCAATCATACCTCGATATAGTCTGATCAACTTACCTTTTAAGTCTGTTAAGTTTGTTGCTGATGGCCAATGGAGTGTCGTATGCTTTAGCATTTTCATGCCCAGACATCTTGATCAAGTCCCTTGTGTACTTTGTTTAATGTGATGAAGATGCCATCATTCAATTGCTTGATTTGAAGCCCGAGGAAGAATGTGAGTTCTCCCATCATACTCATCTTAAGTTTTCTTTTCAAAGCGCGCGCTTGAAGCTTTTCCCTAGTAGGAGTTTTGAAAGAGTATCGTACTATGCTCTTTTGATGAAGTCCATACAAAGCTTTCTGGAGTTTGAACACGATTTGGAAATTTGTCAACTTCAAACCCAGGAGGTTGATCTATATTGACCGTCTCTTGGAATTCACCGTTGAGAAATGCGCTCTTCACATTCATTTGATTTATGAGAGGCATAAGCTAGCTTTGATTCTGTGATGCTTCCATTCTCATCCATCTTGTTTCCGAACACCCATTGAAGCGCTTAATATTGAATGAGCTTTTCTTGAACTTCTTGCATAGCATCGATCCAGCTTAAACCATGGAGCACTCTATCAATCTTCTTTGATCCGACATGAGAGATAAACGAATGCTATACCACAAAGTTTGATGCTCTCGATGTGCGAACCCCTACATTTAGATGATAGGAATACGAAGATCAATGGGTATTTCATTTGCTTCAGCATCAGAATCTTCAAGTGTGATTTGCTGAAGCGGTAAAACATCATGCGCCGAATAAGGCATCTGCGCATCAGTAGTAATTACTTTCTTGCGCAACATCTGAAGTATGCACATGAGATGGACTGATTCTGAATCTGCTTGATCTACATTCTGTGCAGGAATAGTGTTACTGCGCATCTGTCTAAAAAACTTAGCAGAAGTATCAGAATCATTTGGAGCCAAATATGGCTCAAGGAGAGAATGTACGTCAAATGTAACATGTACAGATACTATAATAACTAAAGATTTATTCTATTATGATCATGAAAAGCTTATAGAATTATTGGCATACCCAACGAGAATACCTCCATCTGCTTTGGCGTCGAATTTACCTCTATGATCTGCCGTTGTAGAGGATATAGTGTTTGCGACCAAAGAGCTTGAAGAAAGCAATGTTGGGCGCTCTTTCTCTCCATAGATCGTATGGAGTATTGATGTAGGCTTTGTTGATGAGGGGTCATATTCTGAGTAAAGCATGCACCGTTGACAGCTTCTTCACAGAAATACATTAGAAGTTCTGCTTCTATTATCATTGTCTATCCATCCTCAATCAACGAGTGATTCTTTCCACAACGCCATTTTGTTGGGGAACTCCAGCAGCAGAGAAATTGTGAAGAATATCATTTATTGGTTCTTGTTGGTTCTCACAATATTGAGCGACATCGTTGTTCATAAATTCTGTTCCGTTGAAGTATCGAACTCTAACGATGTCTTCTGTGTTTGGAGATTTCGAAGGAGAGTAGCCAGGATATCATTGAGATACCACAAGATGGTCCAATGGTCGCGGTAGTGAGCGGTCCAAACAAATGAGGTGAAGCGGTTGTAAGCGTTTTGACATTGGAGCAACCTTGCTGGAGGAAGACTGCTCAGGCTGCTTACTAAGCTGGCATGGTGCTTATACCATTGCTAGCTGCATTCACTTATGTTCTTTGCTACAAAACAAGGATTAGTAATAGAAATTATAGCGGTAAGATCAATAATATAAAAATTGGTCTTACGAGTCCTTGTGAGCAAAGTTAGTCCAAAAACGCCATTCTTGATATAGCAGTACGTTGAAGTGAAATGGCATTCCAGATATTTATCGCATAATTGTGGTATGGAGAGCAGGTTGTGCTTGAGACTATCTTATATGATTAGTCCAAACCCAATTATGTGCCCTTTGTTGTTGTCACCATATGTTACTGAGTGATCTCTTCCTTCATGCACGTCTTTAAGAGTGTTGACATCTCCAGTCGTGTCTAGAATCCACTGTCGATACCAACTGAGCTTGAGAGTGCACAGTGAAGAAGATCTTTTCTGCTTGTTGAAACATTGACTTGCGCTCTACAGCAGAGTTATCATTTAAGATCAGCAGGCACTTTAAGAGATTCCTTGCGCGGCTGCGAAGTTGGTGATGATGCAGCTTTGTCAGGTTAGCTCTGGCAAATCGTGCTTGCCATTCTGTCTGCTTGGTGAAGGTGTCCCATTTCCACTAGAGTGAAGGGACCTTACTTTGATTGTCCTTGGCGCATGCTCGGGTTTCATTTCAGAAACAGCTTCTGAACTGTTGTCAGCATTTGCCACTAAGCAGAGCAGTCCATCCTCAGAGTCAGCATCGTTGTCTTCAGTGTCAGTCTCCAAGTCCTTAGCTCCTTTTCTATGCAGTTTTCTTCAGCAGCCATTCCGCACTGCTTAGATGCTTTGTGCGCAGGGTTGCTTTTCCTCGTACTCAAATTTTGGAGTAGGCATTTTGAAGCGAAATGTCCTGGCTTTCTGCAGTTGTAGCAGACCAAGTCATCTTTCTTTGAGTCTCTATGAGAGAGAATAGGAGGTTTTGCTTGAGGATCCACCAAGTTTGGAGAACTATCTGAATTTGATCTGAGGTTTGAGCAGGCGCAGGAACATGTGAAAAGTTAGCCATTGCCCAAGATTTTGAAGCCATCTTGAATCGGCACCCAAGCTATTAAGCTTGAAAAACAAAACAAGTTTTATGAATGTGTTTGCTCTGATACCACTTGTTGGTCCCTAAGGGGCAACAAGGGTGTGAAAAATCGCTAGAGGGGGGGTGAATAGCGTTTTAAAATTCTTTTCAAACCCTTTTGCAAATCAATGGAAAATGCGCACAACTCTTATTTTGGCTAAGTATAGCGCGCAGCAAGAGTGTGAAATGCACAGCGAAAATTTAAAGCAGCTCTGCGCAGGGTATACTGCGCAGAGATAAAAATGCACGCGCTAATTTTGAGGCTAAAGAGTGGCGCAAAAATGGTTCTAAGGCAAATGAGCAATAACAATTATAATAGTAAAGTGTAGCAATCTGAAAGATCAAACAAAGCAATTCATAAATAGTTAAGCAGGAAATATGCAGTAAAAATAATGAACACGCTATTTGGAGAGGTTCGATCGATGAAAGATCTGCATCCTCTACCAAGATGGTTAGTCTTGGATTTCTAATGGAGGTCTTATAATATGAGTGAGTATTACAAATTACAACATTTGAGCTCAATACTAACTCAAGATCTATTATCTATGAAGAACAAATCCTAGACTAAACCGGTGTATCTCAAGAAGTTAGATCAAAATGATCAAAGCTTCAAGAGGTGTGTGTGTGACAGAAACTCTGGGCTCTATGAATATGAATGATGAAGAGCACCAAGAATTCTGGTGATATAGGGCTTAGTGATTTGAGGAAGAGTTTGAAGGTTTGAGGATCTCGAAGGCTGTTCTAAGGAATCTGGAAATATTGAGCAGCAGTCTTCAGATCTTCAAGGTTTCTCAATGGAGCATGAAACTCGAGCTCTTGAAGCATGCAAGCTTAAGAAACTTGGAAATGGGAATGAGCAGGCTATTTATAGCTGAGCTTCAAGAAAACTAGCCGTTGGAACTCTGAGTAAGGACGATGAGCTGGCACGATATGATTGGCGCGCAGGTGTCCTTTATAGCCGTTGGAGACAGAGCAAGGACAATGAGCTGGCACAATGTGATTGGTGCGCAGGTGTCCTTTGTACCCGTTGAAGACTGAGCATGAAGACCAAATTCAAATCTTCTTCTAGAAGGTTGATAGCTGTCTTCACTTGAAATATTTCTTTGAAGTGTGTCTCCACCAATGGTTTTGCTGAGTGTGATTATTTTGTCGTTTGTGCACACCTCAGCACTCTGACTCAATCCAAAAAGCGTAGCTTGTCTTGTCGCTTTCCAAGCTTCTAGAATATGAGATCAGGAGATGAGGAATTTGACCAAGGTTGAGTTTTTGAAAGGTATGCGCATTGTCGGCGCACATGGATGCTGCGCATGGGTATCATACGCACCATGCTTGGTCACTAAAAGATCTCATCAATAAGACCTTGAAAACTGAGCAGGGTCAAAAGCTGCGCAAGATATCTATGTGCAGTGGCGACCTGCGCAGAGAACATCTTGCGCAGTGAAATGAATCCTGCTTAGGAAATCTTCGATCCTTCATAGATTCAAGTCCTATAATCTAAGCCTATACTATAAAAAGGACTTGGCTAAAAATTGAAGTTATAAACTTCTTTACAGGAGGTCATAAAGTCCATAAAAATACTCATAGGTGATGGTATCAATCAATTCTAACAAATGTAGGAGGGTTAAGTGATAAGCATACCCAACAGTACCCCAATCTGAATTTGACCAACTTAGAGGAATTCTAGGCACCATTCAGGGGTAAACTGATAGGCCAAGACCTCACTAAGACAAAATATGGACACAGGGACTGTTCTGGAATTAAAAGATTGAAAAATCCAGAAGGTCGCCAACATGAGCCGTACGGCTACTTTGGGCACTATCAGCCCATACAAATTGAGCCCCTTGCTGATCATTCCAGGGGGGAGAAACGATTATTGTTAGTGTTACTCTACTAAAATTGATCCAGAGAGTGTTTTGAGAGTGAAAGAGAAAGGAAGATTGGCCTAACTAAACATAGGTGAAGCCACCTTCTCCCCCATCCTTCTCTTCATCTTATCTCTTTTGTTTGTTCATATTATTGTTGTTCATCTCTTAATTCTTTCAAGTCTTGTCCATTCAAGCAACTTAATTTCATTGCAAGTCTTGTCCTTCAAGCACTTTAATCTTAATCTTATTGCAAGTCTTGTCCTTCAAGCACTTTAATCTTAATCTTATTGCAAGTCTTGTCCTTCAAGCACTATATATATATATATTGTTATACATTATGGTCCAAACCATGGATGATTCAAGGTGCCCTTCACACTTTGTGTGAAAGTGGTTCTAACCTAAGGATGATCATGGTTTGTTGAATTTCTTACTTATAACAAATTAATGATCTATTTTAATGAAAAAGGCACTTGTTTTGGTTGATTATATTGTTCATTGGTAGGAAGGATGGTCATTTGGATGATAAAGTTTCAATCTTTATCATCCAAACATTGATCTAGCTTCCAAATCCCCTTTGGGGTCATAAAGATCAAATCTTTATGTCAAATAATGTTGTCCCAAGGTTGTATTTGGCTTAAGGATCCACTCTTGTGGTGAAATTCCAAATCTTTATGTTGATTTTGTTTTGATTTGGCAATGATAATCATGTGGGATGATAAAACCTTAGTGTTTATCATCTTACCCTTTTGATTTAGCTTTGAAATCCCATTTTGGGTAATAAAGATTGAATCTTTATGCAATAATTTGGTCCCTAAGAGGTTAATAATGTACAAAAATGTCATCTTGATGATAAAGTTTCCATCTTTAATCATCAAATGGTCATTTTGTTTCATTTGGCCATGTTCATCACCTTGGTATGATTTTCTCCAATGATTGCTTTGATCACACCTAAATACTTGTTTTGGGGTTCAATTGATGATCATTAGGCATAGGAATGATTTTGTTTAAGTTTGATGTGTTGAAATAAAACCGGAATCAGAACTGTTTAAGTCCAGTTTCAGCAGAATGCTCTGTTTCTGCCTGAAACTGGACTGTTTCTGAACAAACTGTAAAATCTCAGGGAAGATCATCCCATCCGTACGGATGGTTTGGGTCAGAGGGAAAATGACCCTTTTGCCCCTTGTTCTGTTGTTTCTTGTGCAAATAAAACCTTCTTTTTCAGTTAAAATTGATAAACAATCAAAAACAGAGATTTTCCATTAAAACACACACACACACATGCACTTTTGTTAATTAACAAGGGAGACTCGGTTTTGACCGAGGCGGCTTGGGTGACGTAAAACTCTTCCCAAGCCGTAACCTGACCTCCGAACCTTTTGTCTCTAACATTTTTCATTTTGTTGGGTTTAAAATTAACAAAGTGTGGCGACTCCATTATATTGTGTCATTGTGTTTGGAACCATCCCGGATTTGGACACGTGTTGACCTTGTCGCGGGGCGGGGATCCTTACACTAGGTAGTTGAATTACTTTAGGGGTATTTGAGACTTCTTCACATGCATTAATGGCATTTCTTAATATGTGTGAAACACTCCAAAACGACATCTATTTTGAGACGGATGGAGTATTTACTTACGCTCACAGTACATCACCTTTTAATGTTTTTTTTTTAATTCTTGTGCACAAGCCCATTTTTGTAAATTAAAGAGAGACCGTCTACAAAAAAAATCATTTTAATTGTCTCATTTTAATCTACAAAATCTTAAAATAATTTTTTAATATTTTCAAATAATAAGATTCACTTGTCATACTCACAACAACCACTGACTTACTATTCTCTATCCTACTTTCTCTCTATTACCCAACTATATATCTACACTCACAACACATCGTCTTTTTATTATTTTTCTTAATTCTTGTGCCCAAGCTCATTTTTGTAAATTAAAGAGTGACGGAGGAGTATATACTTCAATAAAAAAACTTTTAAAGTGTATATCAAGAATATTTATATATTTTCGCTACAATTACTTTTTTTTCTTTCAAAAATGGTGTTCCTAGAACAAAAATTAGATATTCATTAATGACAAATTTTGTAAAATTTATAAACCTAGCACATGATATTTTTGAATCTTTTCAAATTGTAAGCGACAAAATATACGGGAAGAAGTAAATGCATGTAACTCGTTAACATTCAATCAAAAACATGTGAGACGTTCTCACACGTAAAACGTATATCGTTCATTTATCTTTTTTCACAACAAAAAGAATAGTCATTGATTACTGAAAACGAAACATGATGCATGGCCAATTATTCTGTTGATCAAGAGAGCTACCTAATAATACCGAACATAACCCCACAAGAAATCTTTTTCCTTAACTAGATAGGGTCGTTTTCCTTCAAAAAAAAAAAAAAAAAAAAAAAAACTAGATAGGGTCGTTTCAAAGCCCATCCTCGTTCTTGAAATAATGCTTGGTTAATGATTTTGTGACCTTATTTTGTGTTCCTAGAATTGCTCTTTTGAATCGAATAATACTAGGAGCATAAAAAAGTCACAAAAAACTTTCTCAAAAAATCATAGGTGTAATGATTTTATTGATGTTTTTAATTAGAGTGTGGCGGGTCCATTATCGATACAACTAATAAAATATCGACACCTCATTTTGTGAGCAAGATTTTGTGGCATTATTTTGTGCCCCTAGCATTGCTCTTTTGAATCATAATTTAAATGAGTTTTTATCAACACTAACTTTTAATTTAATTATTTCAATAAAAATTATTAGTTATAATTTTAGTGATGTACTCTCTTTGTTTCATAACGAGACTTACAATATTTCATAACAAGAGTTACAATATTAAATGAAAGCAGTTAATAATCAAAATTTAATAACAATTTAATTGAATAAATAAGTATTATAAACCTTTTTTTTCAAAGTACAGTAGAAACTCTAAAAATTAATATTCGACAAATTAATAAACTCTCTAAAATAATAATTTTGCCTGGGCCCGACTTGGGTCAGTTGAAAATTTTACAAAAATCGATAAAATAATAAGATAATAATTTTCCTGGGAGACCCTCTTATAATATTAGGTCCCACAAAAATCATAAATTAATAATTTTTAGAAAATGAAAAGATAATTGATGGATGTGTTTTTACCCATCCAAATCACATACTTCTATGACTTATTAGAGGCTCAAACTTGAGTGTTTTAATGGTTTTTGGAGTGTATATGAGTATATGGAAGGAGCGAAAGAATGTATGAATTCATGTACGTTAAAGCGTGAAAAAGAAGGATAAAGAACGGACCAGAACATAAAGATAAAGAGATGTGACCTCCGAGTAATCAATGCCATTGGATAGTACTCAAAAAGAGCTTTCCAACGATAGTTTACACGTTCAAATCGGAGTTCGTATGAAGAAGTTGTGGTCTCCGAAAGTTTACGCGTAAAAAGTACAAATCACACACTTGAGCTCCGAATTGCTAAGAAGGCTGATCAAGTGGGCGCCTGCCCACTCCTACTCTGGGCGACTGCCCACACAAGGACCATAGGGGAATTATCCAGGGACCTTTGAGGAATTATGCAAAATATGTTGGGCTTTTCAGTAATTACAAAAATTCCAGGGGCTTTTCTAGAATTTTTAGAGGACCTTTGGGGAATTTTTAAGGACTTTTCTGGAAACTCTAAAATAACAAGGGCTCCTGGGGAATTTCGGCCAGCAGCACTTTATTTATCTTTTTCAACAAGGAATCCTAGGGTTTTTGATATTTTAACACCTCCTTAGCCCTAGTATAAATATAGCACTCCATCCAATTTATTTGATTGATACTTTGTACAGACTTTTATTCAAGATTCAAGGATTGTAATCAAGGATTCATCAATTAATCCAGGTTTTTAATTTATTTCTTGTTCTTGATTTTATGAGTACCTAACTTCTTAGATTCATGAATTGGTAGTAACAATACATGATCTTTATGCTATAGTTCTTAATTCATAATTCAATATCATTCTAGAGTGGTAAAATATTCGTAATTCTTTCTAGGGTTTCAGATTTATGTTAAGTTACTTTTGGCCCTAGAATTTGTGGGTATCAATTGGGCCATTAACGTGGGTGATTGTTACATTGACCATTATTTTACCTCTTAGATCCAATTGAGGACGTAACTGAAATCAAACGGGTCTAGGTTCATATATTCTTTTGATCTTCATGAATTCTTTGATTATTATATATATGTAACTGGAAGTGTAATAAAAGAGAAATATTTGAGTTGCAAATCGCACACCAAATTGTCCCAACTCTTGATTTTGTGAATGAATCCTAGAGTGATATTGATGTCTTCATTAGTAAAAATAGCATAAAGTGAATGTATTGTGAAACCCAATTCGTGAATCTATTCGTTAATCTTTATTAATTCTTGTTTTATTTATTTCTTTAGTTTAATCTTATTTCTTGCTTTAGTAGTTTAATAAACAATCAAAAACCAAAACCCCTTTATTTATTTTTCTGTTTTAATTGCATTCTTGTTTTCCAATCTAGTCTCTGTGGATTCGACCCTTGCTTGTGCATACTACTACACCGGTAACTAGTACACTTTCTAGGGTTTCAGATTTATGTTAAGATACTTTTGGCCCTAGAATTTGTGGGTATCAATTGGGCCATTATCGTGGGTGATTGATACATTGACCATTATTTTACCCCTTAGATCCAATTGAGGACGTAACTGAAATCAAACGGGTCTAGGTTCATATATTCTTTTGATCTTCATGAATTCTTTGATTATTATATATACGTAACTGGAAGTGTAATAAAAGAGGAATATTTGAGTTGCAAATCGCACACCAAACCGTCCCAACTCTTGATTTTGTGAATGAATCCTAGAGTGATATTGATGTCTTCATTAGTAAAAATAGCATAAAGTGAATGTATTGTGAAACCCAATTCGTGAATCTATTCGTTAATATTTATTAATTCTTGTTTTATTTATTTCTTTAGTTTAATCTTATTTTTTGCTTTAGTAGTTTAATAAACAAGCAAAAACCAAAACCTCTTTATTTATTTTTCTGTTTTAATTGCATTCTTGTTTTCCAATCTAGTCTCTGTGGATTCGACCCTTGCTTGTGTATACTACTACACCGGTAACTAGACACTTGCTAGGTAATTTAATTAGAGGGAGATTTTATCCATCAATAATTATTATAATTTAGTGAAAATATGACTCTGTGGTTATTTGTTTTCTTTTAATGTTCAAATCTAATTCAGTTCATCTCTAATTTCTCTTACTGTATCATCAACTTCCAATGCATTTCAAGTTATTATGTACGTACAATGAATTTAGTTTATACGGAAATTTGAAATTCGTTGAATAAACTAAAAACTCTTTAAATTGATAATTATTAATTTATCGATAAATTAATAACTCTTTAAGTTAATAATTTTTATCGGTCCCGACATTATTAATTTATAGAGTTTTTACTGTATAAAACTAGACACCTATTAATGAAAGTTCTTATCACATAAAATGATAAGGGGAGAGTATAATATTTAGGACGAATTCTCATATACAACGGCCGCACATGGTGCGACAATGTTGTTTTGTTCCGCTACATCCGACCGTTGGATCCAGCCCTCCCACTTCCCAGATCGCGACACGTGTCTTCCAAAAAAAAAAAAACCCCATCAACTTTAAAATGCTATATCTTGAGTTTATAACTCAGAAAAAAATTAAAAATACCGTTGTGTTCGTCTCGACGAGACGAATAAAACTACATAGGTCATGATATGTTTGATTTTTTTCAAAAAAAAAATATTTTTTTACACACAAAAAGTTGAGTTGCTTGTCAGCTGAGATGTAACACTCTGTTCAAATAAAAGTAACAGTTTAATATTCAAAAATAACACTTTTACAGTCAAATGTAACAACAATTTTACAAAAAAAAAAAAAATTGTTTTGATAGTTTTTGTGGTTAAAAAAGTAATATTTGAAGTGTAACAAAGTGAATATATGATTATAATTTTTTTATATAGATGAATGTAACATTTTTATTTAGTAAATGTTACTTTTCTTCTTTAAAAAAGAGTAAAATTCATATATATAATCGGGTTTGTATTTCAATAGTTACTTTCTCAATAAAAAAATGTTATATTTTCAGATATAATGTTACATTTAAGAATATAATTTGTTACAATTGAGGAAAAAAATATTACATTCATTTTTTATAAATGTAACATTAGTTTAGTTTGTCAATCTTATGTTATTTTTTGAAAAAAAAAGTGTTACATTTGAAAAAAAAGAGTGTTACATTCTTTTATAAAAAGTGTGACAAATCCTAAGGCCACATACACACACTTTTCATCTATGCGGCTAGGATGATTTCACTTTTTTGTGGGTCCCACCGAACTCGACCACATCTCAACCTTTG
>JAOWBW010001537.1:0-204375 GCA_026119855.1 Campanula takesimana | reverse complement strand
GAGGAATCATGAGGCTCATCATTTGAGTGAGGCGAAATAGAGGATCACCAGGCGCATTATACATTGAATTAGGCGCATTTGATGTAGATGGATTTTCTTGTGTTGATAGATTCTGATCTTGAGTGGGCGCAACATAAATAGGAGCACCTGTATCCACTTAGCTCAATAGAATCATCAGCAACATTTGGAGCCAAATGTGGCTCAAGGAGAGAATGTTCATCAAATGTAACATGTACAGATTCAACTATCACTAATGTAGTTCTATTAAAAACATGAAAAGCTTTAGAGTGTTTGGCATACCCAACAAAAATACTTCGTCGGCTTTGGCATCGAATTTACCTCTATGTTCGTTTCCGTTGTAGAGGATATAACATTTGCAACCAAAGATTTTAATGAATGCAATGTTGGGGAGTTCTACCACGCCAAAGCTCATACGGATTCTTGGTTGTGAAGTTTGTTGATGAGGGAACGATTTGAGTAAAATAAGCAGTGTTGATAGCTCTTCCCAAAAGTACTTAGGCAATTTAGCTTCAGCTATCATTGTCTTTCCCGCTTCAATCAACGTCCTATTCTTTCGTTTAACAACGCCATTTTGTTGAGGGACTCGGCGGTTGAAAAGTTTGTGATCTATCCCATGATCTTCACAATATCGAGCAACCACCGTTGTTCTTGAATTTTGTTCCATTGTCGGATCTAACACTGACGATGTCATCTTCTTTGGGTTTGGAGCAGTCGAAATAAGGTAGTGAGAATATCATAACAATCATCTTTTGTAATCATCATCTCCACCCATGTATATCTTGAGTAATCATCCACCACAACTAGAGTATACTTGTTTCATCTAATACTTGCGGTGTTGACTGGTCCAAATAGATCAATGTGAAGCAGTTGCAAACATCTTGTAGTTGAAGGATTTGACTTGCTTGAAAATGACTGCTTCGGTTGTTTGCCAAGTTGACATGCGGCGCACTTTTTGTCATGATGATCAGCAACCTTGGGAAGTCCTTTGACAAGATTATTCCTGCTGAGTTTAGATAGATACTTGAAGTTCAAGTGACTTAAGCGCTTGTGCCACAGCCAACTATTTTTGTTCACACTTTTTGCTACAAAACAAAGATTAGTACTAGAGTTCATACTATGGAAATCAATAATATAAATATTTGTCTTACGATATCCCGTGAGTAAGATAGCTCCAGTTTTGCCATCTTGATAAGACATTGCGTTGAAGTGAAATGGTATTCTAATCCTTTGTCGCAGAATTGAGATATGGATAATAAGTTGTGCTTGAGCCCTTCGATGAGTGAGACTCTTTCAATGCACACTTTGTCTTTCTTGAGCTTTCCATATGCTACAACTTGACCTTTGTTATTATCGCCAAATGTTACGGAGGGACCTCTTTCTTCATGGACATCTTCTAATAAGGATTCATCTCCAGTCATGTGTCTTGAACACCCACTATCGAGAATCCATTCATAATTTCTAGCTTTTGAAGATCCAGCCATGAAACAAAGAACCTTTTCAGCCTTCTTGAACAATTTTTCTTGTTCAGCAATCACTTCATCATCATTGATTTTGGAGATTGGAGCAGTTGGTTCAACTTGAGGTCTAATGTATGCTCCTTTTCTCAACTTGTTCCTTGCACTAAGATACATCGTGAGAATAACAATCACCATCGCTTTGAGCCGGAGTGAGAATCCTTGTTCAACGAGCTCGCTAATGGTTGGTCCTTTCTTCTTTTTCACTTCTTGAAAACCTGCAGATTTCTTGATAGGTTTATTCAAGGCATTCATATCGGGAACATCCTTGGAGAAGTCATCATCAGAATCATAAGTATCCACTTCATCATCATTTTCCATTAAATAAACGAGTCCATCATCGGAATCTTCATCGCTCTCATCGGAGTCTGTTTCAATCCAGTGTTCTGCTCATTTGCTGGTGCTTCTTCTTCAGCAATCATTCCCTTGTGACGAGTGAACTTGGGAGTGAATTTGGGAGTATGGCTGCTCTTCTTCTGCATATATTCAAATTTGGGGATCGGGCAGCTTGATGCAAAATGTATGGGTTTCCTGCAATTAAAACAAACAAGATCTTCTTTTCTTTTTGAATCACTGCTCCTTGTAAACTTTTGAGGAGCTTTGCTGGTAGATCCTTGAAATTTGTTGGTTGAGCCGGGTCTTGAGAATTTTCTGAACTTTTGAAATTTCTTCACAAATAAAGCGAAGTATTCATCATCCATGTCCAATAGCTCAGAAGTAGAAATTTTTGGATCTGAACTTTTCTCATCTTGTACAGGAGCAGGAGCAGGCGCAGGCGCAGGTGAACGCGCAGCTTCTCTGTGCGCCACCATAGCCATAGTTTTTACTTTCCTTCAGTTTCGCTGATTCGTTGGAGTTTGAGCTCATAAACCTTGAGATTTGCATAAAGGTTCCTTAATGTCCATACATCTAAAGTTCCAGCGTCTTCAAGAGCGCTAGATTTATGTAGGTATCTTGATCCAAAGCTTGTAGAAAATTTACATTCAAATCTTTGTTGGTAAACTTCATGCCAAGTGAAATACATAGATTGATAATTTCACAGTAGCGTTCATAAGTTTGCCTCAAGTTTTCACCGGGGAGTTGAGAGAAATTGTTGAATCTCTTTTGCACTTCATATTTCTTGTTTTCCTTGCAGACGGTGTCTCCTTCAATATGCTCTTCAATAGCATCCCATAGCTCATTAGCGGTAGCACAATGCATGACTTGTTGTTTCATAGCCGTGCTTAGAGTGCTTAGAAGTATGTTTCTTGATTTGCCATCATTTGCAACTCTTCTTGTTTCTTCCTCAGTCCATTCCTCTTTTGGTTTCTTGACGGTTGGTTGAACAGTATTTGTGCGTGGATTTGGATTCGCCTTCATCGGAATATAAGGTCCATAAAAGACGGTGTCATGGAGCCTTTCATCAATTGAGTTGAGATGAGTCAATATGCTGAATTTCCACACGTCAAAATGATCTTCATCAAAGACCGGAACGTGAGTGTAGTTTGCAGTTGCCATAGGTTTTGAGTTTGCCATTTAGAATCGGCACCCAAGCTGTTAAGCTCGAAAAACGAAAATGTTTTATAAAGGTGTTTGCTCTGATACCACTTGTTGGTCCCAAAGGGCAACAAGGGTATGAAAAATAGCTAGAGGGGGGGTGAATAGCTGTTTTAAAAATTCTTTTCGTACCTTGATAAACTCAATTGCAAATGCACACTTTATCAAGTAAGCGTTATGAAATGCGCCTAAGTGAGTGAGTGAAATGCACAGCGGAATTTAGTAATGAAAATAGGCGCAAAGTGTGATAAAGGGGCGCACACACACTCTAAGTATTTTGGCTCAAAGTGGTTGAAAGAAGGAACTAAGGCAAATGAAATAACAACACAACACAATTCAGTTCAATCAATCTACAATGAGTAAACAAGCAAATAGTGAGTGAAGATAATAACTTGAAAGTAAATGACAAGATAATAACACAAGCTATTTGGAGAGGTTCGATCAATGAAAGATCTACGTCCTCTACCAAGATGGTTAGTCTTGGATTTCTAATGGAGATCTTATATAATGAGTGAGTGTACAAATTACAACTTTTGAGCTTCTACACTAACTCAAGATCTAATATTCTATGAATGAACAAATCCAAAACAATAACCGGTGTATCTCTAAAAGATGGATCTAAGTGATCAAACTTAAAGAGGTACGTGTGTGAATTTAGTATCAATGCTCTTTAGATCTTTATGATTTAAAGCACAATGAAACTAAAGTGTTATAGCTTGAAGATCTGGGCTAAGGATGAAGTATGAAGATGTTCTTGAGAAATTCTGGAAAAACGAAGGCAATCTTCAAATCTTCAACAAATGCTTTGAGAGAGAAATTCTTGAAATTCTTAGCAAAACTCAGCAACTTCAAAATGTTGAAGTTATGGGGTATTTATAGTGAACTTCAAAAAAACTAGCCGTTGGAGATCCTTGTGGATAAGATAAGATGTCGCTCTTTGATTGGAGCATGCATATATTATGGCCATTTTGACACTCAACATAAATGTGACCGTTGTGAACACGTGTCAACAGATTAGGCGTATATGCATCTTTTAACCACCGTTGGATCATTGGCGTAATTTGAATTCTCTTCAAGTCTTTGAATCTTCAATAAATCACTGAGTGTTGAATAAACACTTTGAGGCGCGTTGAGCCAAGAGGCGCATTGAGAATGCGCGCGCTAAGATATATGAGGCGCATGGTGCGTATGATCAAAATGAGGCGCATAGCATTTCTTATAAGAATGCTTATATGCGCGCGCTAGAAGGCACATGGCGCATAGGCGCATGGCTCAACTCAAAATGTGATTTTCTTGAATCTTGATCTTCTTGCCCTATTTCTAAGCCTATTCTATAACAATGGACAACCTAAACAATGAAGTATAAATACTTCTTACATGTGGATCTAAAGTCCATGAAATAAAACTTAGGTGATGGATCAATCAAATCTAATAAATCCTATTACATAAAAATTGAGATATATGTGGGCATACCCAACAACAGGCTCCCCTCAATTGATCAAACAAATCATCAATTCTCGGCAGCGGGTATTGGTTCCTAACCGTCACCTTATTCAATTCTCTATAGTCAATACATAGTCTCATAGATCCATCTTTCTTCTTCACAAATAGTACCGTGTGCACCCCATGGTGATACACTCGGTCTAATCAACCCTTTGTCCAACAGTTCTTGCAACTGCTCCTTTAGTTCTTTCAACTCTGTTGGAGCCATCCTGTATGGTGCTCTCGAAATAGGTGTGGTTTCTGGTACTAAATCGATAGAGAACTCTACTTCCCTTACTGGTGGTACACCAGGTAATTCCTCAGGAAATACCTCTTGAAATTCATTCACTACTTCAAGTGACTCTAAGGTTACTCCCTTCTCCTCTGTTTCACCAATGTGTGCCAGGAATCCTACACATCCCTTTCTCAACATTTTACGGGCCTTCATCACCGAGATTAAGCCTATCCTCTTCCTCGGCCTTGAACCCACAAATCTGTATTCTTTACCTTCTTCTCCTAGGAACGTCACTATCTTCACTTGACAGTTCACGTTAGCTTGATGCAAATCCAACCAATCCATTCCCAGTATTACGTCGAATTCTGACATATCTAGTTCAATGAGGTCGATACTTACGCTCGTGCCTCCTATCCCTAAGGTGCAGTTTCTATAAGAGGTAGTAATGGGGATAGCGTCTTTAGTAGGTGTATCTATTACTAAAGGCATCTCTAAGTTCTCTGGGTGCATTTTTAACTTCCGTGCCACAGCATTACTAACTACTGAATGAGTAGCTCCAGTATCTACTAATACATAAACATCACGGGAATCTAACTGCATCGTACCTGCCACAAGATCTGCATTTACTCCAGCTGCCTTTGCGGTCATGGTGTACATCCTGCCACGGCCTCCACTGTTTCCTCCTCTGTTGTCCTTATTTCCTGCAGCTGGTTCATCCTTCTTAGGTTCTGGGCACTTCCACTTCGGTGTCCCACCTTCTTACAGTTATAGCACTGCCGCTCCTTGCACCAACAAACCTCTGTCTTGTGAGCTCCATCACAAATGGTACACTTATCATTACTTGTGAAACCTTGGACCTTGCCTTTATTCCACTCACGCCTGTTATCATTGGAGTTCCGACCATTTCCACTATGGCTGTTGTTGGAGTGCTTATTTCTGTGACTGTCCTTATCGCGACCGTCATCTACCGCTTTCCTCTTATTGTTATTGTGTTCTTTACCGCCCTTGTTTCCTTCTGCCTTTTCAGCCACTGTTTTCCCTTTCTCCTCTCGTCAGTTACGATAACTATCCGACTCTCTCTCCACTATCTTCGCCCTGTCCAGCACCGCTGAATACGTAGTCAGAGCTAATGGTGTGATTCTGTACCGAATTCTATCACTCAATCCTGCTTCAAATTTTCTTGCTTTCTGTTCTTCAGTATCGAAGAATCTTGGCGCAAACTCTAGCAGATCGGTGAACTTCTCACCATACTCAGCCACTGTCATGTTCCCTTGCACCAAAGTCAGGAATTCTGTCACCTTGGCGTTCCTTGTGCTTGAAGGATAATATTTCTCATTAAAGATGACCTTAAACCTGGTCCATGTAAATGCAGCGTCACCACGAGCCACAGCAGCTCGCTTTTCCGCCTCCCACCACGTCTGAGCCTTCCCTTTTAGCATGAATGTCGCAAATACCACTTTCTGCTCCTCAGTGCAGTTCAGCGTTTCGAATATACGCTCAGTACTCTTAATCCAATCCTCGGGCTTCTCCTTCGCTGTGTCCGAGAACGAATCTGGATTCCTCCTTTGGAATAACTCTAGCGGGTCACGTAATGGAGCTTGTGGTGGTGGTTGAGCAAGTCCAGTAACAGTCTGACCTATCCCAGCTACGGTCTGTGATAGCGTCTGCAAGAGGTTTACCAGTGCCGGGTCCAACTGCCCGCCTGTATTACCGGTGTTGTTGTCATTGCCCTCGCCGTTTCTGTTGTTTCCACTTCTGGTATTCATCTGCAAATTTTACTTTTTACTTTAGAACAAGTTCGTGCTCTAGCAATATTCATCACTACACAATATGTGCGGTGTTCATAGTATACTTAACACTACTATTCTTTTACTAACGGTCACTTGTTAGTTTTCATCTTGTGTGCAGGTCTCTGGTACTAGACCATTATTCAAATTTGGTTAGTTTACTTAACCTTTCTTCTCCGGTTCAGGAGTTGTTGTACTTCATAATTTACAACCGTTTTACTTGGTTGATTATTATCCCTTTATTTCACTAGTTCTTATTACTTTAACTAGCGTTAACTTACTCCAATGGTCGTCTTACTTCGTACCATGGTTACGGAGATTATTTCAATTCAATCCGACGTTTTCCCTTGTCTTTTCGTGACAAGTTGACTTTTAGTCTAAGCAATAATAGATAATTTATAATTCTGGTATTTAAATTAAATAACTATCTTTATTCAACTAAGGTGTGAGATTTAACATCTCAAAATACACCCAAAATTTAACTTAACATAAGCAAAAGTCTGATTGCATTACTCCGCTAATAAAATAAACTAAAGAAAAGATCTATTCCAATAACTATTTTGTAACCAATTGCATCAATTTCCACATTGTGCGTGCTCCGCTTCGAGTTGGTCATATTTCTCTTGCAATTCCAACTTCTCTGCCCAAATCTGATAGCCTGAAGCCCTAAGCTTTTCCTCATAAGCTTCTTGATCATCTATCTTCTTTTTCAGTTCATTATTTTGCTCTATCTCATCTACCAGTTGTACACTGATTCGGTTCCATTCGCGATTAGCTCTAATCACATGGCTTTCTAGGCTTTTGACTTTCGCTAGCTGTACTGCTAACTTTCCTTCTACATACATTATGTCCTCATCACATCCTTTGATGACATTCTGTAGGATGCCGACTCCTAGAGTCTCCTTCCTAAGCTCTCTTTTAGTCGTGCGAAGTTCCTTGGTTAGCTGCTTAATGATCTTCTCTTTGGCTTCTATTTCTTCCTTTAGGGTAGCACTGTACCTTACAGATTTCATTGGTCTCCTCGGCATGATCCTACACACACCAACAATAAACTTAATTAGTACTTAGTCCCAAGATTTCGTATAACATAATTGCAGAATATAATAGACATGTAATGATGAGGTTTCTACTTCCCCAAGTATATCCATACTTTACGTACACCCTTAGTATTATCCTAGAGATAGATTTTATCACTTGAACTTCCTCAAGTAAGATCTTATTCAAGTCAAGTACTAAGTTCTCCCATTAGTCTTAACTTTCAGTTTTCTCCCATAAGACCTAAAGCCATAGCTCTGATACCAACTGTAACACCCCGAATTTTCTTACTGTATCTTGAGCATTTAATGGCATTAAATAACAATAATTAATACCTCAAATTAGGGTTCACAACTGACCCTTTATTACATCATCAATTCAAAATAAATGCGGAAGCGTAACTTAAACTTGTCTTGGCAGGTAAACAACCCTAGCCATCAATGTATTTTAACTTACACCAAATTAAATAAATGTTCTTAAAACAACTAAATAAGAATCTTCAATCTGCCGTTCTTCCTACGGCTGCTTTCCTTGTCTTGCCCTTCTACTTAAATCCTGAAATAAAAATTATAGAGAAGGGATGAGCGAACGAATGCTCAGTAAGTTCATACGTGGCCTCTCCGGTTACTAAGGAGAGACGACCAGAACGAATACCATGAATAACCTTTACAAAGATAGGTTCAGTTACTTTTTGATTCAAGACTGCAGAACAATACTGTCGTATTACTTTTAAGATTTTACTTTCAAAGGATTATGGCACTACAATCCAAAGGGATTCATTCAAGTTCCGTCAATTCCGGGGTAACGTACATTATAACCTCAATGCCAAAGGTACAATTTGTACACCTAGCTTTTCCAAGCTAATAGTGTGGGTCGTAACATATATGGTATCCACACATATATGCTCGGGGTCTAGAATCATCCTTGTAATCAGACAATTCCTGAGAGAAGGCATGTGATCACTCATGCAATCCCTAGTTTAAGGACGAGTCTTTTCTAACTGGACTGTCCGTCAATGTCTTTTCTAACTGGACATTGGTCACTATAACAAGTAAGTGGTTAACTTACAAGTTAGAATGAGAACATACCAAGGTACAAGTATGTGATACAAGTTTCAAACTTCGATACTTAGTAGATCAATGGGGACATCACTAAGTACGGATTCTTTCAAAAGAACGTTCAACAACGCGGAGTTTATTCAAATACTATCATGCCATATTGATAGCGAACTTATAGAAAGAATATAGAATTCCAATAAACAGGAGTTCAAATACTGTAAGAAACGTAATCCCTTACCTGAATTGCTTTTCCTTGCAATCTTCCCTCTGTGCAAATCTACAAGGCACCGAGTAATTTACTTTAGTACTCTCAACATTGTTAACTACTTCTACTTAGTTAACTGAGAGATGTGTTTTAACTCCTTTACTTCGTTACTCCTTTCTTACGTTTAAGTTTCTGACTTTGATTTGCGAGTCAGTCCTTTAACTTTAATATAATTGCAATTAAGTCCTCTAACTTTGGGTTAATTACAATTTGGTCCCTCAACTTTGGTTTAATTGCAATTTAGTCCTTCAACTTTGGATTATTTGCAGACTGGTCCCCCAAGTTTATTTTTAATCACTTAGGCCCCTCTAACTTCAAAGGTTTTCCCTTTTTATTCCTTTTAACTTTAACTTTTTCAGTTTAGTCCTTTTCCGTTAGGAAACTAACTGAAATCTTTTAATCTTCCTCCTTTTCGTTAACTTTCTAACCTTCAAGGTTTTCCAAGTAACTATTACATCCTTTCGAGTTATTTTTCTAACTTTCTAACAATTCTTTTAAATCTTATGGTTTCTTTTCATTATAAACTTAACGAAATACTAACTTTCCGTCCCAATTCTTAACATTCTCAATCAAGAATCAACACCCAAATTATATAGCCAAAACCGAATCATACCCCATTAAGATTCATTGATTTTGATCAATCTTTCTAATTCTTTAAATTTTTCTAAATTCCCAAACATCAATATTATTCACAATTCACTTAACGAGAATCATTTAAATCAACAAAATAAATCTTCAATAGCCTAGGGCCATTCGGCCGAATGTGATTATGGGAGAAATCCATATTTTTTTCTTCTTTTGATAAACCCAATTCAACCTCAATGATTTATATGTTCAATTCCCAAGCATTGCATAATATTAATCAATTCCAATCATGATTATAAAATCAATCTTAAAATAAAACTAGTATTAAGATCACTATTTTTCCATAGCATTTAGATCAAATCCATTAACCTTTTAAAATTTTATCATCAATCACTAGCAGGCAAAAACCCTAATATTTGTATTCTTAAATCATGTATAACTTATGATTTATTAACCCGAATTCAATGAAACAAATTTTGGAGAGTAGGATTTAGCATTACCTTGAGAATGATCGGATTACTTCTTCCAAAACAATGGCGAAAAAATCACTTCTCCCTCCTCCTTGGTTCGGCCGGCGGCTATGCTTGGTAGGGGTTAGGGTTATTGTATTTTGTTCTTTTTGATAATTAAAGAATAACCTAAATTTTACTAACTCAAGTATTTATACTTTGGATTGATTATTAATTGGGTTGGGTTTATTAATTAAAACTTTCGGGCCAACCCATTCTTTTCGGCCCACTCATTAACTGTCCCATAACACTTATTATTATTTAATTAATTTAATGTGACTACTTAAATAATTAAATAAATTAACAAAAATATACGGTTATTACATTTTCGAAGGTGATCACATGGTTGATATTTCAGAAAAATGACTATTCAAGAGAAAAGAAACTTTGGACCGGCTCTCGTTCGATTGTTTCGTGGAGACCTTGCCAAGGCACTGTAAATATTAGCTCAGGATAACCCACCCAGGCATTCAGGCAACTTTTCTGCAAACTAATCTCGAATGAATATTCAGGTCGTCGTCTGAATTTACTACTCTCTTCATTTATGACTGAAAAAAAACTATCTTCTCAGTAATCTAAAATGATAATGATAAACAAGTTTCTTAAGTCGAAATGACATATTGGTAAATTACATGTTTGTGTATGCTTTCCCTCCTATTTTCCCATGTTCAACCAAACAGCTCAAGATAGGTCCATTCCCTAAGAACAGCCACTTGATCCTTCCATTTTATCCTTATATTTTTTCATGCCTCCTATCAACCAAAGGTTAACATTCCAAAGTAACTCTCACCCTGACATACTCCCTCCGCCCCGTAATGCTAGTCCTATTTATCAGTTTTGTTTGTCCCAAATAGATAGTCTCATTCAAAATTGTTAGGTTAGTCATTAAACTTCCAAAATTGCCAACCAATGAAGAAGAGGGAGAGTGTGGAAGATATGAGAGGCAACCAAGGAAGAAGCGGGTGTAATGACGTGGTAATTAACCCTAATTAAGGTTAGTAATGGAAATAAAATAATAGGTTATTAAAATGTTTGAATAGTCAAATGAGACTATCATTATGGGATGGATGGAGTATTATAACAACAACATAGCCTTAGTCCCAAAAATGATTACGGGTGGGCTAACATGAATCGTAAGTGGAGAGGTAAGGAAACAAGAAAAAAAGAATAGATTTAAAAATTGTGAAAGCTAAGAAGAATTTGTAAGGAGAAATAGGTGGGAAGAAAAATGAAAAAAAAAAAAAAAGAGAATAAATTTAAAATTGTGAAATGATATATGTTTCTAATTTTCTTATATCATTTTTGAACAAAATAACGACGCTTACCTTTAGCAATTTTTATTAGCTTTTTTTTTTTACAATACGTGAGTTGCGTTTTAGTAATGTAAGTTGCATGTAATAGTAAGATATGTAATAGTATGAGTCACTTTCTTTTTGGACTTGTGGAGTGGGTTTGCATAAATAAACCCAAATCTAACAATAAGAACCTTATTAGGAATTTTGACAAAATGTCATGTTTTTTTTTTTCTTGTTTTAATCTGTTTCAAAATAAATATCATGTTTATAAATAATAATAAAAAATTAGTGCAATTTTGCTATGGAATAAGTAACGTGCCAATTACTAAAAAGCATTCATAAAAGTATGACAAGTTAACTAAGACAGTTGCAGAATGGATACATAGTACTCCTCCGTCTAGAAAGATAGTCCCAATCTTTTTGTGACAAATCTGATTGAACTTTAACCAGTAATTTGACATTAATTCAATTATCCTAATGAATATCTATGCATTGTTATTTGAAGTATTTGTAATGGTGTATCAAAAGTTAATTTTGAAATTTCATAGATAATTATTTTTTCCTAAATCTATAATAAAAAAAAGTTCAATTAAATTAACCACTAAAAAAGTGATACTATCTTCCTGGACAGAGGCAGTGTGTATCTAACATAGATTAAGATTTTATATTTTTTGTATATTTGATCAATTCACAAACTACCCTATAAAGATGTGAAAAAACTATGATCCTTGAGCCTATTATCACCAGGTGAAGAAGTCTACACTTTACCAACATGCTACTTGCTCATCATAGGGTGCATTCTATGCAGCCATTTGATTGTTAAGTACTACTTACCTCCGTTTGGAAAGTTTGTCTCACTTTTTTCGTGGTTAGTTTGAATAAATTTGATAATAATTTAAGTTACTTTTAATTTTTCTAATGAAAATCTAAAATTTGTAATTGATACACTATTATAAATATTATATATAACATTTTTTGATTTTCATCAAGATAATGAAAGATAATCTAAATTATTGCTTAAAGTTCATTTAAACTAATAATGAAAATGAGGGACTAGTTTTTTGAGACGGATTTGTATAACCATATATGAAGATTGGGAGTGAAACTTAAGTAATCGAATTTGAGGATTGTTGTTGAGCAGCGGAGTTTAAAAGTGAGTGACTTGGTGTTGTTTGTGTGCTAGTGTTTATATATGCCCTTGAGAAAACAAATCCACCTGGACATTTGCCACCTTGAGCTCTCAAGAACATTTTTCTTGCGTTCTCTGTTACTCGCCATTGAGAAAATTGTTCAGAGAGAGCCAAATGGACCAAATGCTCAGGTGGGGTCCACATTGTCATAAAACCACACAACCTCAATAGTTTGAGTATTTTTTATGCAATTTTTTTTCTTATAATAATAACTTATCATAATTTATAAATATAGAAGATGCCTCCGTAAATGAGGAATAGAGTACATAATACTCCATTCGTTTGTTTATTTTATTTTGGATGGTCAACTTAACATAATGAACGACATAAACCGACATGGTTAATGGGGACCCATAAACTCTGGGCTCACACACCGTAAGGCCCATCTACAGAGGCCCACAATCTTATAAGCCGAGATACGTCAGGCCAAACAGGCAGCCCTTACCTAGGCCGAGTTAAAGAGGTCCAATCTTTAGCCGGTCTCCAGGGCGAGCCGAGTGGGATTACAGGCCGACATACGCCAATAACCTTCCTTATTCACGGGAGTCTATTTACAGAGTTTGATTACAACTCTAACAGTGAAGAACCTTATCTAAGCAAGGATACCTCTTATGCCAGATAACAGGATATCATCCATCCTTATCCGGAGTCTATCTCCAAGGAATGCGAGTCCTACATCAACACGGGCATCCTAGCTTCTCGGACAAGCTAGGACTCATTCACCCACGCCTATAAAAACAGGTCCTCACAACAGGAAAAAGGTAACGAAATTCTTTGGCTCCATTCTGGTCAATTGATTTCTCTTATTATCACACAAACCATATCCTTATTCTCACACCGGAGGGCCTTCGCCGGTGAAGCCCCGGTGTAGTTTACGTTTGTTTCGTGTGTGTAGCTCCGGCCATCAAGAACTGTCGTTGGGATTATCCGAACCGCTGGACGAAGGCTGATCCAACCAGATTTTGGCATCATCAGTTTGGTTCCATTGCCGGGAAATCGATTGGTCAGTTCTTTAGCTAGATAATTCCAGCCCATGGCCGGAGAATTGGTTGACGGGCAAGAAGCCAGCCCTTCAAGAGAAACTGCAAGAGATGCGCCGCCCCCCGAAAACACGAACGCTGCTGCACAAAATCAGAGGCTCCCACCTACAGCACCTGCACAAGGGGGAGGAATGCATACCCGTTCAAAGGGGCCGGCCCCCAATGTTGTTAACCAATATGGGCGCCGCCGACGGACAAGATCCCGAAACAATGGAGCAGGACCATCACAGCCACTGCCATTGGACAAGAGAACATTGCTTCAACAGAATGTTCAAACACTCCAACAGCTGGCCGACGCACATCGGGCTCTGTTAGAACTTGACCCCAAAAACTCCTTGGCTAACCTGCTCCAGCCGTCTGGAACGAGGAGGACAAATCTGGATGACAGAGTAAGCAGAAGGGAGCTCCTACAGAATCGTAGACGGGATGCGCCCCCCAGAAGCCGTGCAAGTCACCAAGACGGACGGCTAGGAAGACTCAATATCGATGGGGACCTGAGAGACCACATTAATCGCCGCCGGGGAGAATAAGAAGATGAATCCCCAGGAGTGGAAATTGTAGAGGAAAGACGTCATGGGGACGCCCGACGTCATTCACCTCCCAGGCAGGATCCACCAAGGCGCACACCACCCCGGCAGGATTTACCCCGGCACACTCCACCTCGCCGTACTCCTTCAAGGCATCGTCTCGAACCAAACCTAGGTGAAAGGAGACGCCAAGACCGAAGCATAGTCAGTTCCAGTCACACCTCGGCATTCACCACAAGGGACATTGTCGACCTTAGAGAAAGGCTCGACAACATTGAGATGATGAATCAGGGGCACAGGAGACCCAATAATGACTATGATGCTATGCGCCCTTTCGCGCAGAGGATTAAGGATGCACCACCTAATCCACAGTTAAAGTTTCCACACCTAGACAAATACTCCGGCAACGCCGATGCTTTGGATCACGTCCAAGCCTTTGAGGCCACCATGGCCCTAGTGTCCAATCAGGACGACATACTGTGCAAGGCCTTTGCAAGTACTTTAACAAAGGCAGCTCGGTCCTGGTTCATGGACCTTGAGAAAAACAGCATCAATTCCTTTGCCAAGTTGAAATCACAATTTTTGGAGTATTTTGCTACCGCTGGGGCGAGGAAGAAAATATTGTCTGACCTAGCCAACATGGTCCAGAGCAAAAACGAGTCGACCCTAAGCTTCTACAACCGGTTTAGGGATCTTGCCGACTCAATAGAAGAACGCCTGACCGACAGGGAGATCATTTTATGCTTAACGAATGGTCACAGGTCAGAACAGTTAACTTATGAACTGTTGGTCAGAGAGCCCCTCACAAAAGCCGACTTATACCACGTTGCTTACGCCACGGCCATCGCTGAGGAGAAGAAAAAGACGTTATATGGTTATAAGGAACGAGACCGAGATCATGACAAGTCGCATAACGGGAACTCATCCCAGGGGAATAACGGGGGAAATGGCAAAGGCAAGAACAGGACCAGGGGGACCGAGACATTCACCACATTCAATAAGACGATCTCTGAGATCATGAATCTGGTGGATCTCCCCAACCCCAAGCCTCTAAAAGACAACCCGAAGTACCCGAGGGATACCACAAAGTATTGCTCCTATCACAAAGATAACGGCCACGACACTGAGAACTGCTTTGCTCTGAAGAAGATTCTGCAGAAATGGGCCGATCAAGGCAAGCTCAATCAGTTCATGGCCAAGGACAATAAATGCCCAAGGGAAGAAGACAAAAACAATGACCAGGTAGATAGGCCACCTCGAGCCAGGTTGATAGGCGTGATCAGAGAGGAAATTCCATCAAACAAGAAACTCAAGGAGCAGATTTACGAGCTAAGTAAAGTCTTCCACATCCCTCCTTGGATCCATGAGAGGGAGGAAGTGATTAGTTTTTCTCCGAATGAGTTAGCGGGAAACCGTACGATGAGAGAACAACCATTGGTCATCACAGGACGCATTGATAATTGCGAGTCATACAGGCTACTCATAGACTCCGGAGCGGCCAAGGATGTGCTATACTATCGCACTTTTAAAGAGATGGAACTTACTGATACAATGCTGACCCTATATAATGGAAGGCTAGAAGGGTTCACTAATAATAAGGCTGATGCCAAAGGAACCGTCGACTTACTCTTGGAAATCGGCACTCATCCCTACAAAACCTCGGCCACGGTCACCTTCATAGTCATGGATCTGGACAGTGATTACCATGCTATCTTAGGTGCACCCAGTCAAGGAAAGTTGGGTCTGGTTGCCTCCCTCCCCCACCAAAGGGTGAAGTTCCCCACCCCGACTGGAATTGGGTGCGTCCCAGGCTCGCCTAGAGATTTTTTGGAACATGTGATGAAGTCCAGGAAAGTAAAGGCCAAGATGGAGATTGATACTCTAGATAAAAGAATCACGGTAAATCAACCACGGTTACAACCTCGACGCCACATATCGGTGTTATATTCGCGACTGTTGAAGATGAACCTGAAGAGTGGGTTATTCTTGACAATGACGTCCCAACTAAGGCCGAGGTTACTTATGGCTTAGACGGCTTCGGCTGCATCTTGATGAACACAGCTTTGGACGAGCCGAGTAACTTGGCTCTCGCCATCGTCCCAAGCTCAGGGGCCACACAGCCGACTGACATGGAAACCGAGATCGAGAAACTGTTAGACATGGAAAACCTAAGTTTGGAAGGGGAGGACAAGGAGAAGGTCAAGCAGATCATTGTCGAGACCCTAGAGTTCAGAGACGGCCCCGAACTTAAACCTGTGGATCAGTTAGACGAGGTCGTCATCAACCCAGACTATCCAGATCAGAAAATCAAGATTGGGAAGCAACTCTCCCAACAAGAACGAGAAGAGCTCATCTCCCTACTCCAAAACAACTTGGACGTATTTGCCTGGAAAGTAGATGACATGGTGGGAGTAAAGGAAGCTGTCGCTCTCCACAAAATGGAAGTCGACAAGTTCTTCAAACCGGTCAAGCAGACGAGACGAGTCTTCTCTACCGACAAGGAAAAAGCTATTGGGACCGAGGTCGACAAACTCCTCAAAGCCGCATAATAAGAGAGGCAACATACCCCAAGTGGCTTGCCAGCATCGTCATGGTAAAGAAGCACAATGGCAAGTGGAGGATGTGCGTGGACTTTACGGACCTGAACAAGGCCTGTCCCAAAGATAGCTATCCCCTCCCCAGGATTGACAAGATCGTAGACTCCATTGCCGGCCATCAAACCCTCAGTTTCTTGGACGCCTACTTCGGCTATCATTAAGTCAAATATAGCCGAGGATGACATAGAAAGGATGGCTTTTCAAGCTGCAGGCGGCATATACTGCTACGTCATGATGCCTTTCGGCCTAAAGAATGCAGGAGCCACGTATCAGAAGATGGTGAACAAGGTCTTCAAATCTCAGATAGGCCGGAATATGGAGGCCTACATTGATGACATGGTGATCAAGACCAAGATCGGCAGCCTGTACCAGATCTAAAAGAGACCATTGACAACTTGAAAGCTAACGATATGAAGCTCAACCCTAGCAAGTGCATCTTCGGGGTTACCGCGGGCAAGTTTCTAGGTTTCATGGTTTCTCAGCGAGGCATCGAGGCTAATCCAGAAAAGATCCAAGCCTTGATTGACATGAGGGAGCCGATTTGTGTCAAAGAGGTTCAAAGGTTGAACGGGAGAGTAGCGGCACTCGGTAGGTTTATCGCCAAATCGGTAGAAAAATCCCTCCCCTTTTTCAAAGCCTTGAAGGGAACGAAGGATTTTGCTTGGACGCCTGAGTGCTCGACCTCGTTCCAGCAACTGAAAGACTACCTCGGCTCTCCACCTCTACTCAGCAGCCCGGTCATGGGAGAGACATTGTACGTCTTCTTAGCAGCGACCGACCGAGCCGTAGCAGCTGTACTCGTTAGAGAAGAAGGCGACATCCAGAAGCCGGTCTACTACGTCAGCAAGGCACTGTTAGACACCAAGAGCAGGTACTTCAATGCCGAGAAAATTGCTTATGCCTTGGTAATTGCGGCCAAAAAATTACGAGCCTACTTCTCGGCTCATCCAATCACGGTCTACACCGACGCTCCTCTTAGAAAAATACTTCACAAGATGGACAGCTCAGGACGCCTACTTAACTGGTCGATCGAACTGACCAAATTTGACGTAACCTACAAGCCGAGGAAGACTCTTCTGGCCTAATCTCTTGCCGACTTCTTGGTTGAGACCGCCTTCACAAGTGAACATACGCCGACCACCCGAAAGAGGAAGTTCCCTATGGATAGAGAGCCCTTGGAAGAGTTACCTCCCAACTGTTGGGTCCTATACACCGACGGGTCAACTACCCAAGGTAGAAGCGGCGCCGGAGTCTACTTGACTAGCCCTGCCGGCGAGCATGTTGCACGTGATTTTATCAGGTTCAAGTTCCCTGCCTCAAATAATCAAGCTGAATATGAAGCCCTAATCCTGGGACTAGAAAGAGCCAAGTTCTTTGGTGCAACGAGATTGGTAGCATACAGCGACTTCCAACTGGTGGTGAATCAAGTTAAAGGGGAATACAACACCGAAAACCACATGCTGACCAAGTAAAAAGATCTCGTCCTAAACCTGACCAAGAACTTTGAGTTCTGGGATATACGTCAAGTTGGTAGAGAATACAACCTGGAAGCCGACCTGCTTTCAAAGATGGCAACAGCTGAAGACTCGGATCCCCTAATCATTTATGCCGACCAGCCTGCTTATGAAAGACTGGAGATCTTGCTCCTGGATGATGAGGAAAGGACATGGATCGACAACTACAAAGACTACTTGGAGAAGGGAAAGCTTCCTGAAGACGAGTTAGAAGCCAAGTCGATCAAAAAGAAGACGGCAAGATACATAGTCTGTAACGGCATCCTATACAGAAGGTCATTCTCCAGACCTCTCCTTAGATGTGTTGCGACAAAAAGCACCGAGAAACTCCTCACCGAAGTACATGGGGGAGTTTATAGGGGACACCCGGGGGGCCAGAACCCTTGCCGACAAGATCATCACACTTGGCTACTATTGGCCAAATATAAGGGAGGATGCCCAAGCCTATGTAAAGAAGTGTGACAAATGTCAACGCTACTCCGACTTACCCAAAGTACCTGCCGTAGAGCAAAGCTTGATCATACCGACATGGCCATTCGACATATGGGGAGTCGACATCATTGGACCGTTCCTATTAGCCAAAGGGAGCAACAAATATGTAATTGTGGGATTCGATTACTTCACCAAGTGGGTAGAGACGAAACCACTAGCAAAGATCACTGAAGAGAACGCCATCAACTTTATCCATGATTACATATGGTGTCGGTTTGGCATGCCCCACACTATAGTGACAGACAACGGCCTACAATTCTCTAAATCCTTCACCGAGGAGATGAATAGGTTGGGAGTCAAGCACAAGAAGTCGTCAGTCAGCCACCCTCAAGGCAATGGACAAGCCGAGGCCGCCAACAAACTTGTCTTAAGAGCACTCACCAAGAACTTAGAAGGAAGTCAAGGAAAGTGGCTGGACGAACTCCCCCTAGCTTTATGGGCCGTCCGTACAACCACTCGGGGGCCAACTGGGGAGACACCCTTTGCTATGACCTACGGTTCAGAAGCAATGGCACCAGCCGAGATGGCCTTGCCGACTTTCAGAGTAACCAACTATGACGAGGTCGTTAATGAATACAACCGACTACTGGAACTAGACCTAGTCGACGAAAAAAGGCTAACTGCCCAACTCAGAATGATCAATTACAAGCAAATAACCAAGGCCTACCATGACAGCAAAGTGAAAAAGAGAACCTTTGAAGTCGGTGACTGGGTACTCAGAAAAATTGAGTCGACACACTTGAAGGCACAACAGAATAAGCTCTCGCCAAACTGGGAAGGCCCTTACATCATCACCCACATTATACGGGAAGGGACCTACATGCTCAAAACTCCGGAAGGAAAAGAGCTTAAACACCCATGGCATTCCGAGCACTTGAGAAAGTACTATCAGTAGCACCTCGGTTAGCTGTTTATTCTTTTTATCAGATTTTCGGTCTTAGATTCTATAGTTGATATCTAGTTGTTTCTTAGTTTGATTTCATCGATAAAATTTCCTTTATTTTATTTACATCAAGCTTTGATTATAGTACATAACACGGTCTTAGCGTTATTTACAATGCCGAGATCACCTAACGAAGTCGATGAGCATACTTAAAGCATGACTTCTAAAGCCTAGTTTCAATAACTAGCACCCTAACGAAGTTGACGAGCACACTTATGCATAACTTCTAAAGCCTAGTTCTAACAACTAGCACATAAGACGACTTGAGCTGGTCCTAACGGTTAGACTCAAATTTGGATAGTAAACTCCCAACGATTTGAAACTAATCTCGAATGCTAGTTCTCTCGCGTATCAAAATCGAGCACTAGATGTTCGTCACGGCCATAACGGTGAACGACCACGGCCTACAAACGTAGCCTAACTCGGCTACAATCAAAACCTATTTCTGTCGGCTAGCGCTCTCAAATTTGGGTTAAGATTAATACATCTAGTTCCCACGACAATTTGAGACTAACCGCGGTTTAGTTCGTAAAACCGAGCTCCTAACGCTCGTCGCGGCCCATACTGGTGATCGACCACGGCTGGCAGCATAACCTAAACCAGCTGACATGTCTCGTCACTTCAGACTAATGACATCTCAAACCGAGATAAAGTAATATGAACAGAACGAGATAACACTTGCGCAACGAGCTATGGACCAACCTCTCCTCCGCAGCATTTTTCTCTAACACGAGGCCCTCCTTGAAAGCCTTTACCGCCCGCATCTCCCGACTCAGAATACTCTCCTCCAGTTGGACCAACCTCTCCTCCGCAGCATTTTTCTCTAACACGAGGCCCTCCGCTCGTTGGCGCTCTTTCTCTAAATCGGCCCTCGCCACAGCAGTATCCTCCTTGGCTGTTCTCATCACCGTCTCAGCCCGACGAACCGTCTCATTAGCCTCCGCCGACATGTCAGCTGCCTTCTTTAACTCCGCTTCAAATGAAGCCTTCTCCTTCTCAAGGGCTTCCACTTTGGCCTTCAGCTCAACATTAGAGGCACGAAGAGGCTCGACCTCGTCCTCACACTTCCTAGCGTTGCTTATGGCAAGCTGCATCAACGCATATTCATGCTGGGCTATGGAGGCAAGCTACAAAGAAAAGATAAAGACGTCAAAAGCAGGACATTCACGGTCACAACAAATAATGAAATACCAAGTACCTCACTGATAAGTAGGCCCTTGCGGTTTCGAAGCTGTGTGGAGGTCGGTCTGGTCTCCACTAACCTTTGAATAGTCCTTTGATTCATGGCCCTTTTTATGACGGCCGCGCCGAGTTTGAGGGCATGACCGGAGCGAATGGAATCATCAATATCCGGTATTATCACTACATTGCCAAGAGCATGAGCCAGATCATTGTTCTCGACCTCAGTAGGACCCGAAGCCGAAGCTGAGCCACGAGTTGAAGGGGTTCTCTTAGACGGGGGCTCTAAATCATCCTCGCCTTCTGTTCTCGGCCTCTTATCCCGACGACCCGCCTGGTCGATTTCCACCTCAACATGATGACTTTGACTATGATCCTGTAATGGATCAACATTCTCCATCCCGATTTCCTTTTCAAGAATCTCGACCTCCACCTCTTCTCCTCCGGCTCCAACTTGGATAACAGGGGGACCCGTGGGAATGTTGGCGACTCCTAGGGCCTGCAGCGCCTCCTGCCTAGATGTCATGTCGGCATGACGCTTTTCAATACCCCGGGTACGCGATAATTGTTTTTTCCTCCTCGCCGCCATGGTGGGGTCGAGCTCCTCTTCGTCGATAATCTGGACATCCTCCATGGAAAGGTCTACACAAGAAGAGAAAGTTAAAAGGACAGCTGGAAACAATCAGGGAAAACAGAAAAATACAAGTGCGGAAAGGAAATTATATCCTATAATATCTTTGGCCTTGAGACACTTGTCGGCCTCGGTCTTGCACACCAGGCAGTCAGAGTAAAAGACGAGATCTGGGTGAATAACCCAATCCGGGAGTCGATGACCCCTTTCCACCACAACCCTCGGCCTAACACCACCAATCGGCCCCCTCATCAAACCGGCCTCAACATGGAATTTGAAATCAATCTCGGTCCGGGACCAATCCAGTGTTGGTAGTGGTGCCCTAGGCACGTTTAATAAACGTTGTAATTGTTATCATTTATTTCATATCAATAAAAGAGATGTTTTGATTATTATTGTTGTTCATGTTTACTTATAATAATCCCCGTCCCTAGTACTTATTAAGCACTAGTATAAAGGCTAAATGATCATGAGATGATCATGTTAGATTTATGGGTACTTGTTTGGAACAAGGTACTGGACATGACCCGCTGTATGAGATTTATGTCATGCTCTATGTCATACATATATCTCATATTAGTTATGTCATTTGAATCCTTATACATGAAGTTATTATAGTCTTCCACTTGATGAACATTATGTTTGACATATTCAAACGCTACTTTTAACCGAGTAGTTATAAAGGGTATGATTGGCATAATCGGATTCCCATTGGGAAGAATAATAAGCTAAATGGATTTGTCCCTCCACGGAGAGATGTCAAGCTTGGGCCCCTCGAAGGAATGATGTTGATGAAATGTTCGGCCGGACTCAAATGGATTGATTGGATCAATAGCATTTGAATTATCAACATATTCGGAATTGAGAAAGTATTGAACAAAACAAGTGACTGTTTGACCATGACTTGTGTTCAATGACATCGTGGACAAAGGGATTGTGACATATTCTAAGAGGAATGCGAACTTGTATCTAGTTATACAATTTGGGTAGGTATGACGGTTTGCTAGAACCTAATCATATCTTATGGAATCATGTTTGAGCCCATTGCCAACTTAGTATAATCCTAGAGGGTCACACACAATAGAACGAATCTTAAATAAAAGGACTATATTGGCATTTAGGGTCGGAGGACTTCCAAGGAATTTCTGGAAAGTTCTGGGCCTCCTGGTCAACCAAGCGGGCTCTTGGGTTGCACCAGGCGGGCACCTGTTCAAGCCAGAAAGGGACTGGAGTTTCTGCCCAAACAGGCGGGCGCCTGGGTGGTACCAGGCGGGCGCCTGGTGCTCCCGATTGGAAAATTCCTAATTCGATTAGGAATGGTTTTTGACACAAGTTACCTATTTGGAATAGGTCTTAATTGTGTATAAAAACCCCAATTCGGCCAGACCATATTGATAAGTGCTTTTGTGAGTCTCAAAGAGTTTGAGAGAGATTTTATTTTTATCTAAGACATCATTGATTGAGGAACAAAATAATTCACAAAATAAATTCGATATAGTTCTTTATTATATTGTGAAAGTGTGTTTCATAATAATGGTCTAGCAACCAAGATCAAAGAAGCTCCTTTGATATTCGTTCGAAGTGTGGATACCGCTAGAGGGTGAATTTTATCATCTTGCAAAGTTCGTGATTTGTTCGTGATAAAGCTTCAAGATTTCCACCAAGACCAAAGAGAAAATTTGATAGCCATCAAGGGTTAGTTATTCCTCTATTCGTCATGTCGTATTTGATTTAATCATATGAACGGATCCATGGCTTTGGGTTTCTTAAAATTTTAATTGCTAAATTCTGCTGCGCATGTTACTTGGAAACCCAACAGTGGTATCAGAGCCCCGTTCACGTTGATTAATTCAATACTTGGATCATGTTGTGTGTATATAAATTGTTTATGTGCCAAGCATGATATGAATATTGGATTATATGATGTTTATGTGTTTTGTGATTTTATGTGGTTTATTGTTTTTTCCAACTTTAATCGCACGATTCAATCGCAATAAAAATTATGGTGGATTCTGAATTATTTCGATTATTGATTTTTGATTGGATCAAAGTTTTAATAATCGGGGAAAAATAATTTTGAGACAAAATTTTCGAACTTTAAAATTCTATACTATTCTGGCCATTCAAGCGGGCGCTCGGTGGTCAAGTTTTGTTCTGATTTTGGTTAAAATCTGAATATGGAATTTTCGATAAATTCGACAAAACCAGTAACAGAACCAGTCCAGACTTGTTGATCTGGAATGGGTTTTGGGTAGCTGGTTTGTGTGTGGATTTTGGGGTTTGATTTTCCTATTTGTTTTAGTCTTGTGATTCCTAGATTGGTTCAAGTTTTGGATGGCTAATTTGCGTTCATCGAGATTGTGTTTCCCAAAATTGATCGCAATCAAAGTTTCAAAGATAAAACGAAGTTAGAATTATGAAGAGTTCATAATTGCTAAAATTGAGAAACAAAGTTCTTGATTCAATGATTGGAGATCCATGTGGAATTGTGAATGCAATTGGCCTACGTTCATCGAGACCATCTATTGCTTAGTTTCGGCCACATGGACTACTTTCTTGGTTTCTAGAATTAGTGCGGGATTGTGGTTGCCTAATGGCTTAGTTCGACCGCGCTTCTTGTTGTCTTGATTTGGAGATAATAACCAAAGTTGAAATAGTCTCATCCTCATAATTATAGAGAAACTAATGACACATAAATATTATGCTTAAATTAATGGGATTAATTTAGTGGCTAAACTTGATGTGTAACATGTTTATATTATGTGCTCATAAATGTGTTATATGCTATATGTGATGAACCTTCAAAGAAAGTTTTAAGTCTTTTATTGCCATGCCATGATTAAAACACTTGTTAGTACATAAGTGACTCTAATGTAGATTCGCCCTAGCGAGATGCATTAAATTTATTTATGTATGAGCAAGATAGATAATGTGGGCACGCCCTAGCGGGACACATTAACTATGCGTTTAAAATGGTTAGACTTAATTGGGCGTCAAAACAATTTTGGGCCTAGGCAAAGATGAGGTTTAACATGCTTTTTGAAATTGGATTTCTAAAAGAATCTCATAAAAAGAACTAAGAGTCATATGAGATATGATTGACAAGAGTTGTCTACCTAATTAATTTGATTTTGTGTAATCCGCCTTAGCGGACTTGAAATTAAATTAAAGTTGGATCTTAACCCATTTAAATTATATTATACATTGGATGTATATGAAGGTTATATAATTTAGTGGGAGTATTTTGTTTGAAAAATACATTATTTATCTCTTTAATGAAAATCGGTACTTATTAAATTTTGGAAATTTTTGCATATTTGTAGATAATGACTAATAACACTCAATCAATGTCGTTGCGATCGATCCTTGAGAAGGATAAGCTCGAAGAGAATGGTACAAACTTTATGGATTGGATCCGAAGCATAAGAATTGTTCTTAGGCAAGAAGATAAGTTGTACATTCTCGATGGGCCTCTCCCTGCTGAACCACCGCCTACTGCCCCTAGGGTAGAAAGAGACAATTACAAGAAATATCGTAATGATTCTAGAGATGTAAGTTGTCTCATGCTTGCTGCTATGTGTTCAAAACTCCAACAAAGTTTGGAACATTTGGAAGCCTATGAGATAGGCGTGGAGTTGAGAACCATGTTTCAAGAGCAAGCTAGGCAAGAGAGGTACAAGACCATTGTTGCATTCACTACTAGTAAAATGAATGAAGGGCAACAAGTGAGTCCTCACTTTCTAAAATGAAAGGTTATGTAGAGCACCTTGAGAAACTTGGCTATCCAATCCCATTGGAGCTAGCCACGGATCTCATTCTTAATTCATTGCCTAAAAGTTATAATCAGTTTGTAATGAATTATAACATGCATGGAATGGATAAGAATCTCTCTGAGTTGCATGGGATGCTCAAAACTGCAGAGATGAAAATTGTGGAGAAAGGTTATCCCGTGCTTTTGGTTCATGATGGGAAGAAGGCTAGTGCCAAAGGAAAGGGTAAGGCAAAAGTTGTCAAACCCAAGATAAGCAAGGCAAAGGTTGCCAAGGCTTCTGAGGCAAAACCCGATTCACAAAAGGATGCAATCTGTTTCCATTGTCAAGAAATTGGTCATTGGAAACGTAATTGCAAGGCTTTCTTGGAAGAGCAAAAGAAGAAGAAGAGCAGCAAGGCTGCGTCGACTTCAGGTATCTATATGATAGATATTCTCCTTTCTACCACTGATTCTTGGGTATTGGATACCGGATGTGGTTCTCACATTTGTCTAAATGTGCAGGGATTAAAGAATAGGAGACTGCTTAAAGAAGGTGAAGTAGATCTACGTGTGGGGAATGGAGCAAGAGTTGCTGCATTAGCCGTAGGGACTTATGAAGTCACTTTACCTTCCGGATTAATTCTTGTTTTGAACAATTGTTATTATGTTCCGGATTTAAGCAGAAATATTATTTCAATTTCTTGTTTGGATAATGAAGGTTTTAAGTTTCTTATTGAGAATAAGAAATTTTCTATTTATTTAAATGATGTGCTTTATGGTATTGCTAATTCATTTAATGGCCTTTATATCTTGGATGTCAAGAATGAAAATAATGTCTATCATGTAAATAAGAAATCTAAACCTAATGATGTAAATCATACTTATTTGTGGCATTGCCGTCTTGGTCATATTAATGAGAAGCGTATCTCAAAACTCCATGGGGACGGACTTTTGGGTTCATGTGACTTAGAGTCATATGATACTTGTGAGTCATGTCTTCTTGGAAAAATGTCTAAGACACCTTTTACCAAGTTGGGTGAAAGGGCAAGAGACTTATTGGGGTTGATACATTACGATGTATGCGGACCATTAAGTAGCAATGCTAGGGGAGGATTTCAATACTTCATAACCTTCACTGATGATTATAGTAGATTTGGGTATGTTTACCTAATGAAACATAAAAGTGAAGCATTTGAGATATTTAGAATATTTCAAAATAAAGTAGAAAAACAACTTGGCAAAAGTATAAAGGCACTTCGATCAGATCGAGGTGGTGAATACTTAAGTCAAGAATTTGATGATCATCTAAAGAATTGTGGAATAGTTTCACAATTGACTCCGCCTGGAACACCACAATGGAATGGTGTGTCTGAGAGGAGAAATCGGACTTTGTTAGACATGGTTCGATCAATGATGAGTCAAGTTGATCTTCCAATATCCTTTTGGGGTTACGCCCTAGAAACTGCTGCTTTCACACTAAATCAAGTTCCAACTAAATCGGTTCCAAAGACTCCATATGAGATGTGGAGTGGAAAGAAACCTAGTTTATCTTTCATGAAGATTTGGGGTTGCGAAGTCTATGTCAAGAGACTTATCTCTGACAAACTAGCACACAAATCTGATAAATGTATTTTCGTGGGATATCCTAAGGAAACTAAAGGATATTACTTTTACAACCGAGGGGACAACAAAGTGTTTGTTGCCCGAACTGGTGTCTTTCTAGAGAAAGAGTTTCTCTCCAAAGAAATCAGTGGGAGTAAAATAAATCTTGAAGAAATTCGAGACTCAGAAAATAACATTGAACCAATAGTGGAACAAGAACAAGAACCACAAGGAGTTGTGGAACCTGTTCAAAATACACAACTCGCAAATCTAGTAGGATACGATCCGAGCCCGAGAGATATGGATTTCTCGTAACGGATAGTAATGAGGTAGAAATCATTGAGAATGATGAACCGTCAACCTACCAAGAGGCGATGTCTTCTCCTGATTCGGACAAGTGGCTTGGAGCCATGGAATCCGAATTACAATCCATGCAAGACAATCAAGTTTGGAATTTGATTGATGCACCCGAAGGTGTAAAAACCATAGGATGCAAATGGGTCTTCAAGAAGAAGACTGACATGGATGGGAAGGTGCATACTTACAAAGCTAGGCTTGTAGCGAAGGGTTATAGGCAAGTTCATGGTATTGACTATGATGAGACCTTTTCACCCGTAGCAATGATCAAGTCTATAAGAATTTTGCTTGCCATTGCCGCATATCATGACTATGAAATATGGCAGATGGACGTCAAAACCGCTTCCTGAATGGAAAACTCCAAGAGGATGTGTATATGACACAACCAGAAGGTTTTGAACAAGATTCTAAGGTATGCAAATTGCAGAGATCCATCTATGGATTAAAGCAAGCTTCAAGGAGTTGGAATCTCCGTTTTGATGAATCGATCAAAGAGTTTGGTTTCATCAAGAACGAAGATGAGCCTTGTGTATACAAGAAAATTAGTGGGAGCATAGTGCTATTCCTTATTTTATACGTGGATGACATATTACTCATTGGAAACGACATTCCTACACTTCAGTCTGTGAAGACTTGGTTAGGAAAGTGCTTCGCAATGAAAGATATGGGTGAAGCCGCATATATTCTTGGCATTAAGATCTATAGAGATAGATCAAGGAGGCTACTTGGTTTAAGCCAAAGTACATACATTGACAAGGTCATTAGAAGATTCCGTATAGAAAATTCTAAGAGAGGCACCTTGCCCGTGTTACATGGAGTTTCTCTAAGCAAGACTCAATGTCCTAAGACAAACGATGAGCGTGAGAAAATGAATGATGTTCCATATGCTTCGGCAATTGGGTCCATCATGTATGCCATGATTTGTACTAGGCCGGATGTATCTTATGCTTTGAGCATGACAAGTAGATACCAATCCGACCCTGGCGAAAATCACTGGATAGCTGTAAAAGCGATTCTTAAGTACTTGAGAAGAACTAAAGACTCGTTTTTGGTCTATGGAGGAATGGAAGATGATCTCGCTGTAAATGCTTACACGGATGCAAGCTTCCAAACCGACAAAGATGATAGCCGATCGCAATCGGGTTTTGTGTTTATGTTAAATGGTGGAGCTGTAAGCTGGAAGAGTTCCAAGCAAAGTACAACCGCTGATTCTACAACAGAAGCTGAGTATATTGCTGCATCGGATGCTGCAAAGGAAGCTGTTTGGATTAAGAAGTTCATAACTGAACTTGAAGTGGTTCCTAGTATTGCTAATCCAATAGACCTTTATTGCGACAATAATGGTGCTATTGCTCAAGCAAAGGAACCAAGAGCACATCAGAAATCCAAACACATACTTAGGCGTTTTCATATCATTCGAGAAATCGTTGATAGGGGAGACGTAAATATATGCAGAGTACCTACTGATGACAATGTTGCGGACCCGCTAACAAAGGGACTTCCACAAGCTAAACATGATGGTCATGTTATGTCCATGGGTATTAGATACATGGGAGATTGGGCCTAGGGCAAGTGGGAGATTGTTGGTAGTGGTGCCCTAGGCACGTTTAATAAACGTTGTAATTGGTATCATTTATTTCATATCAATAAAAGAGATGTTTTGATTATTATTGTTGTTCATGTTTACTTATAATAATCCCCGTCCCTAGTACTTATTAAGCACTAGTATAAAGGCTAAATTATCATGAGATGATCATGTTAGATTTATGGGTACTTGTTTGGAACAAGGTACTGGACATGACCCGCTGTATGAGATTTATGTCATGGTCTATGTCATACATATATCTCATATTAGTTATGTCATTTGAATCCTTATACATGAAGTTATTATAGTCTTCCACTTGATGAACATTATGTTTGACATATTCAAACGCTACTTTTAACCGAGTAGTTATAAAGGGTATGATTGGCATAATCGGATTCCCGTTGGGAAGAATAATAAGCTAAATGGATTTGTCCCTCCACGGAGAGATGTCAAGCTTGGGCCCCTCGAAGGAATGATGTTGATGAAATGTTCGGCCGGACTCAAATGGATTGATTGGATCAATAGCATTTGAATTATCAACATATTCGGAATCGAGAAAGTATTGAACAAAACAAGTTGACTGTTTGACCATGACTTGTGTTCAATGACATCGTGGATAAAGGGATTGTGACATATTCTAAGAGGAATGCGAACTTGTATCTAGTTATACTATTTGGGTAGGTATGACGGTTTGCTAGAACCTAATCATATCTTATGGAATCATGTTTGAGCCCATTGCCAACTTAGTATAATCCTAGAGGGTCACACACAATAGAACGAATCTTAAATAAAAGGACTATATTGGCATTTAGGGTCGGAGGACTTCCAAGGAATTTCTGGAAAGTTCTGGGCCTCCTGGTCAACCAAGCGGGCGCTTGGGTTGCACCAGGCGGGCGCCTGTTCAAGCCGGAAAGGGACTGGAGTTTCTGCCCAAACAGGCGGGCGCCTGGTGCTCCCGATTGGAAAATTCCTAATTCGATTAGGAATGGTTTTTGACACAAGTTACCTATTTGGAATAGGTCTTAATTGTGTATAAAAACCCCAATTCGGCCAGACCATATTGATAAGTGCTTTTGTGAGTCTCAAAGAGTTTGAGAGAGATTTTATTTTGTTCTAAGATATCATTGATTGAGGATCAAAATAATTCACAAAATAAATTCGATATAGTTCTTTATTATATTGTGAAAGTGTGTTTCATAATATTGGTCTAGCAACCAAGATCAAAGAAGCTCCTTTGATATTCGTTCGAAGTGTCGATACCGCTAGAGGGTGAATTTTATCATCTTGCAAAGTTCGTGATTTGTTCGTGATAAAGTTTCAAGATTTCCACCAAGACCAAAGAGAAAATTTGATAGCCATCAAGGGTTAGTTATTCCTCTATTCGTCATGTCGTATTTGATTTAATCATATGAACGGATCCATGGCTTTGGGTTTCTTAAAATTTTAATTGCTAAATTCCGCTGCGCATGTTACTTGGAAACCCAACATCCAGTGTAGCAGTAGCAGCAAACAGCTCCAACCTCTTTATTAAGGCGGCGCTCCGATCTGGACGATGAACCACCTTAGGCTTGACAGGATCTCGGTCCGGGCCTAGGAATTCCCAACCCTGACGGCTCTCCACTTTGATCACATGCCTATTCCAGCCCGTCACCTTATTCACGACACTCGAGATAGGAACCATGAGCTTGGGTTTGTTGGGATCAGACTTGATGGTAATAGTTCTGGTGGAGGAATTATAGGACGATTAGAAGAAATGGAAAAAAGCGGACATGCACAGTTCGAAGCCGAGACCTCGACAAAGAATTATGAAGCCGGTATGATACCTAACCGCGTTTGCACCCAGATGGGCCGGCACAATGTTCCATCCCTCAAGAAATTCATTAATGAAGGGGTCAAGGGGGAGCCGGAGCCCGAGCTGAAACTGTTTGTAGAAAAAAGGGAGGAGGGCATCGTCATAATAAAATTGTTTAACCTCTGCATCAGAAGAGAAGGGTCGGGCTTTGCTATAGAACAATTTGAACTCTCGCCTATCTACTCCAAAATTCTCATAAAGGTCCCTAATCATATCATCCCCACCAATAGGATGCCTAGGCCGATTTGACCCTGAAGGACCAGCCCCATCCCGACCTCTCCTAGAAGTCACAGCTTCATCATCATACCGATCAACTATCCTCTCAGAAGCACCTTCCTCGGCCATACCTGCAGCAACCAAGGGGTTAGAATCATCCCGTGACGAGGACGAGGTGACCTTCCCCCCCCCCCCGATTCGACTACTGGGGCCAAGGAAGGACCCTCAAAACAAGATCGAAAGGCCGATTTATCTTTATCATAGTGAAGAAAAATGTGGTTTATAACGGCATCAAGGGTATTAAGGAGTACGACGCCATCAGCACAACCTGGGAGGGCCCTAGGGGCAAACAGACCTAGAGGATACCTCAAATCGTCCCTAGGGGTCTTATTCAAAAACAACAAGTCACTTATTGCCATTAGAGACAACATTTTCCAAATTCCTTCTGACAGCATATAAATCCTATTATTCCGCTCGTAGAAGCCAAACATGGCGTCGGGATCAAGGTGTGGGGGACCAAGCATATCAGGAGGGATGGCTAGTTTTTTTCTAAAACCTACTCACACGTACGAGAAATCAAGCACGAAAAATAGGAACTTCAAAACCCTAGAACCTCAACAATGGCAGAAAAAGGGAAAAAGGCGAAAAAGTCAGAACAGCACCTTTGTCGGAAATATGATCGGAGGAAAAGGATTAGCCGACGGAGAAAATGAAGGTGACCGGAGCGGAACAAAGAATTTTGCAATGGGAATCGATGACTTTGAAGACTCGCCGGAAACGGGGACACTGTTTCTCTGTTGAAAATTTGAAAATGTGAAACTTTGAGGGTTTTTGGGTGTTTATATAGGGCGGGTCGGACAGGCATGATTCGGGCCAACCCGGGTGTAACCCGTGATCCATGGGTCGCACGTAAATCCACGAACCCATCATGACTCGCATTTAATGGGCCACGTTTTCGAGGTAAATGTCACATCACTGATATGTGCGCCGTACGGAGAAGGGGAAAGGTAAACGATTGAAGTAACCGTCGTTTGAAAAACACAAACGGATTGCCAATACTTGATTAACACGTGGCAGGCCGAGACCAACGTCAAAAATGCCAGTCGGCCTCGAAAGGCATAAACACTTCAGCTAGATAGGTCGACATGGAAGAGTCCTGCGCATGGATGTAACCGACACCACCACGATGGACCGACATCCTTAATGGTATCAAAGAACAAGACGAGACCAAGATGAGAAAAGGTCAGGGGTAGGTCGATGTCGGGCGGTGATTGAAGTTATGGTTGAACGACAAATACAAACGCCTTCCATACCGACATGTCAACTAAGATCAGATGATCGGCATTACTTTATGGCGACATCATGTAAAAGGTAGTGGTAATGAAAAAAATTCAAGGTCATGCGAAACGCAAGGAGTTCAAGCTATAAAATCAAATCAAAATCAGAGCAAAGATGGCAAAGGATAAAACCCCAGTATATATATATTTAACAAAAAGACCCCCACAGCAAGGCTGGGGGCCTGGCCTATACAAAAAAGGAAAAAAGAAACTACTGAGTCATCCTAAGGATTCAAGAAAGATTATAATCTTGATCTTGCTCTTCATCATCCTCCCACTCAACGTCTCCATCGTACCCATATTCATCAATGATGATGGGTTCGGGATCATCCTCACTATCATCTTCATCATCATCATCCTCGTCCTCATCCTCTGACTCTTCTGCACTAGAGTCGTCGGAGAATTCATCAACAGGGTCCGGCCCCGAGTATTCGCCATTACTATCAGACGGTGATTCTTCCGCCGAAAAAGATGAACGTATCTTGGATGGGAACATTGAATCATCGCTGCTTGAAGGATCATGATAAACTTGATTTTCTGATCATGTACTCACTTCTTCCGGGAATGCATCATCGTATTTCCTCTTTAAAGCCATCTTGGAATTCTACGCAAAATTTGGGATGTTCTTGGAGAATTCTAGAGGATGAAGGTAAGATAGAAGGTGACCAATGGATAGACCATCTATTTGTACCCCTGGAATATTAGGGGTGGGGAGTTTATCAATGCCACTCATAATTGGGGAGCAATTAATGAAGCCTTCGATTTCCAAGAAGGGCAATGATTCCACCTGTATCAAATCCATAGTGATGTCAGCGAATCCGAGCAAAAGAGAATTTTTGGGCGGCTGCAGGTCAAATCAACATAAATGAAGTACGAAACAAGTACAAGGGCACAGTTCCTACTCGGCAGGCCGAGATAGAAACTCGGGGGCCACTGAATGACATAAACCGACTTGGTTAATGGGGACCCATAAACTCTGGGCTCACACACCGTAAGGCCCATCTACAGAGGCCCACAATCTATAAGCCGAGATACGTCAGGCCAAACAGGCAGCCCTTACCTAGGCCGAGTTCAAGAGGTCCAATCCTTAGCCGGTCTCCAGGGCGAGCCGAGTGGGATTACAGGCCGACATACGCCAATAACCTTCCTTATTCACGGGAGTCTATTTACAGAGTTTGATTACAACTCTAACAGTGAAGAACCTTATCTAAGCAAGGATACCTCTTATGCCAGATAACAGGATATCATCCATCCTTATCCGGAGTCTATCTCCAAGGAATGCGAGTCCTACATCAACACGGGCATCCTAGCTTCTCGGACAAGCTAGGACTCATTCACCCACGTCTATAAAAACAGGTCCTCACAACAGGAAAAAGGTAACGAAATTATTTGGCTCCATTCTGGTCAATTGATTTCTCTTATTATCACACAAACCATATCCTTATTCTCACACCGGAGGGCCTTCGCCGGTGAAGCCCCGGTGTAGTTTACGTTTGTTTCGTGTGTGTAGCTCCGGCCATCAAGAACTGTCACTGGGATTATCCGAACCGCTGGACGAAGGCTGATCCAACCAGATTTTGGCATCATAACATAACTTTGACAAAAAATCTAGGAGATTTAATATTTTGACCAATTAATTATTTTTAACATTAATGATGTATCAATAACAAATTAGAATTTCATTAGGATATATATTTTTGACTAAATCGTGGTCAAAATTTTAATTACCAAAAATGAAATGAGTCTATCTTTCCGGGACGGGATGTAAGGATTATAAATCGCCTCTCTCTGGAAGATAGGGACCATCTTCCAGGATAGATTGAGTATGTTAACATAGGTTAAGATTTCATATATTTTTTGTATATTTGATCAATTCACAAATTACCCTATAATAAAGATGTGAAAAATCTATGAGCCTTGCACCTATTATCACTAGGTAAAAAGTTCTACACTCTACCAAATAAGTTAAATATGCTAGTACTTGCTGATAATGGGTTGCATCCTATAAAGCCATTGTTAAATATTACTATTATCTGTAAAGTGTGAAAAAGTATTGCGTACACTGTAGTCAATATGACAAATGTGGACCCCACCTAAGCATTGGGCCCCTTTGGCTCTCTCTCAACAACTTTCTCATGGGCAAGTATGAATACTTGCAACATAAGAAAAAGGTTCTTGAGAGCTCCAAGTGGCAAATGCCCGGGGGACTTGTTTTCTTAAGGGAACGTATTAACTCAAGTACAAGACAACACCTAGTCACTCACTTTTGAACACCTCTGCACAACAACAATCCCAAAATTTGGTTACCTGAGTTTCACTCTCAATCTTCATACTGGGTTCAGGTGAGTCGAAAAATCGGTATTTCTTTTGTTAATGTGGATTTCTGTAGGAAAAATTCCATGAGGCCCCCTCTCCCACATTCTTTTTCCATAAAAGTCCACCGAGATGCAAAATTCCAACTAACCCCAAAGCCGAAATCAAAATGCCATAAAACCCAATAACCAGACTACTGAGGCCCGAAGCCCGCTCCATATCCAGATATCCGCCCCGGTCCAAATCCTAATGCCCACCCGTTTTATAAAAAAAAACAAAATGTGTGTTGCTAGAGAGGATCGACCCTAAGACCCAAAATCATAAACATATGCCTTAACCACTACACCACTACTGAGTTTATATTTGTCTATTGCAAAAGTAAGTATTACTACCTTCATACTGGATGAAACAAAATTTCAAAAGAGATTTCAAAATCAAATAATGAGAATCTAAAATATTCACAAAAACCATCAAACTTTTGTAAAAAAAAAAAAAAGATTTAAATATTTTATCAAAAAATATGCAAGACGTGAAAATAAATTAAAATTGTTATTGTATAATATAGTATTTGATAAACTCTTATATCTTATTCATTATTGAGATTTTTACTCTTATAAGAGCAAATTAGTTAATCAAATATGATACATTTTAATGACCTTTTTTTTTTTTAAGAAAATGTGAAAATTTGTGAAATCAAAAAAATAAAATCACATAAGGTATAAGAGTAATTTTTGTTTCATACCTAAATATAGAAGCAGGCAACTTAATTAAAATATGAGATTTTCAATTTATGTTTTTTTAGAAACTTTTATATTTTTTAATCATTACTCTTCTGTTAAGGCATTTATATACATAAATGACACCAACGAAGTCTATTATATACTGAAAATATGAAAATTATAAGAAAATTAATTAAATAACTCTTATACCTTAAATATAAGAGTTATTCTAGTCTTATACCTAGTATAAGACATAGCTGGTTATAAATTATGAGATTTCTTATGTTTTTTTATTTTTTTAAAAAAATTATGACTTTTATTTTACAATTATACTTTAAGTATAAGAGTAATTAGTCGTATACCTTAGGTATAAGAGCAATATTAGTCTTATACCTTAGGTATAAGAGTAATTTTATGTTTTTTCAAGAAAAATGTAATTTTTTATGTTTTTTAAGGAAATTTGAAAAATATGAAATAAAAATAAATTATGAGTTATTCTTGTCTTATACCTAAGTATATGAGCGGAATAAAAATAAAATATGATACTTTTTTTTTTTATGTTTTTTAAGAAAATTTGAAAAATGTTATTTTTTTTACTCTTATACCTTATGTATAAGAGCAATAGTAGTCTTATACCTTAGGTATAAAGCAAGTTTAGTCTTATACCTTAGCTATAAGAGCAATTGCAGTCTTATACCTTAGGTATAAAGCAAGTTTAGTCTTATACCTTAGCTATAAGAGCAATTGCAGTCTTATACCTTAGGTATAAGAGTAATTTTTGTCTTATACCTTAAGTATAAGAGTAATTTTAGTCTTATACCTTAGGTATAAGGCAATTGTAGTCTTATACCTTTGGTATAAGAGTAATTTTAGTCTTATACCTTAGGTAGAAGGCAATTGTAGTCTTATACCTTAGGTATAAGAGTAATTTTAGTCTTATACCTTAAGTATGTGATGAGTGCAATGACAATTCTATAAATAATTTTAGTCTTATACCGGTAATAATATATGAGACTTTTTATGATTTTTATTTTTATGAAAATTTGAAAAAAATGAAAAAAAAATCAAAGAAAAAACAAACTCGTATACCTTAGATATAATAGTAATTTTATTTTTATACCTTAGCTAAAAGGCTAAATATGAGATTTTTTAAATGAATTTTAATTTTTAAACAAAATGTGAAAAATTATGAAAAAAAAATACTCTTATACCTTTAAGTATAAGAGAAATTCTACTCTTATACCCTATAACATAAATATTTCTTATATCAAAGTAGGATCGGATTGGTCAGGTATGAGACTTTTAAAATATTTTTTCAAAAAAAAATGAGAAATTGTGAAAAAAATATTTTTTTATTAAAATATTTAGTTATATCTTTTTAAATGTGTTTTTTTTTCTAGTTATTATTTTTTAAAAGTTGATGTTTTTGTGAATATTCAAAAATTTTATTAATTGGTTGTGGTTTTTTATTTTATTTTTAAATTTAGTTTCGTCCAGTGGAAGATTTAATGATAGATGATGTAGAATGTTCATCAAGTAGTTGGTTGGATTAGTGGTAGGGACATGTTTTTGCCACATATGTGATCTGGGTTCGAATTCGAAACCTACTAGCAACAAAGTTTATTTTGATTATAGAATGGGCTGGAGGCGGGTACGAGCTGGGCTCTGGGATCCGGACCGAGCAGGCTGATCTGGGGCGCTGGGGACGGGCAGTTGGGTATGGGCGCTGGATCCATAGGTGCTGTGGGTTTTTTTGGGTTTTTAATCTGGCTGTGGGTTCTTTTGGCATTTTGATCTCGCCCAGGGGGCCTAGAGTCCAAAGCCCATTTCTGTAATCTTGTATTTTTGAATTGGTAAATATGGGAAATTGGGTAATTAACTTCAATTTTTTATAAATTTTAGTAACAAAAGTGTCTGAAAATCTTTGCTATCTACTTTCTATATGTCTAATTTTGCAAGTATATAATCAATAGTGAAAAAAATATGGTGACAATTTTTTTTTTGCAAAAAGGTTTCATTTTTGTACAATTTTGTTTCCCTAAAATAGGTCATTCATTTTTGACAATAGGAGTACTTGCCAATAATGGGATTCATTTTGTGCGGCCATTTGTTTGCCAGTAGTACTGCCTCCCTCCGTCCAGGAAAGTTTCTCATTTTTTCATTGTTAGTTTGAATAAAATTTGAGTAGCAATATAGGTTAGGCTTAATTATTTTCACAAAATCTAAAACTTGTAATTGATACACTATTATAAATATTATCAATAACAATTATTGATTTTCGAATAATAAAAAGTAATTTAAATTATTGCTCAAATTTCATTCAAACTAACAATGAAAAAGAGAGACTAAATTTTTGAGGCGGATTTGCATAAACTTACAGTGACTAAAACAAATGTGGACCCCACCTGAGCATTTAGTCCTTTTAGCTCTTTCTCACTAACTTTTTGAAGGGGAAGTATAAATCCTAATAGACAACACAAGAATAACATTCTTGAGAGCTCAAGGTGGCTAAATCCTAAGTGGACTTGTTTTCTCAAGGGCACGTATAAACACTAGCACACACACAACACCAAGTCACTCACTTTTGATCTCCTCTGCACAACAACCCCAAAATTGGATTACTTGAAGATTACTCTCAATCTTCATACTGGGTTAAAGTGAGTAGAAAAGGTTGTGATTTCAGGTAGGGGTGTTCACGGTCTGGTTTGGTCCGGTTTTTACTAAAAATTTATATAACCGGGACCGAACCAATGATGCGGTTCTATGAAAATATTACCGAACCAATGATGCCTATGAAAATTTAGAACCAAAACCGAACCAATACACATAAGAACCATAACATTTGGTCCGGTTCTATTGGTCCGGTTCCGGTCCCGTTCTACTAAATATACTAAATACTAGTTTTACATATTTTAACAACTCAACAGTCAGTGCAAAGCAACCATCTTTTACAAAACATATTACAATTCCTCGTAATTTTCATCTCATGTTTGGTGAAAAAACCTTCAGAATGTTCAGGTGATGGAATTTCATGGAGCATTTCCAGTTTGTACAACTTTTAACACACTTGAAACATAATTCCAGTGGTACATGTTAGGAATGATTTTATACTTAGTGTTTAATGTTTAAATTGAAAACAATTTAACGAGATGTGAATTAACAATATATATATATATATATATATATATATATATATATATATATATGGTTGTATATATATACATACTTTTGGTCCGGTCCGGTCCAAACCGATGTTAAAATTCTTCAGAACCGGGACCGGACCAATCTACCGGTTCTAGAGAAATATAGAACCAGAACCAAACCGATAGTATTGGTTCGGTCCGGTTTTCTTTGGTTCGGTCCGGTTCTAACTTTTTCTTGCTCAGCCCTAATTTCAGGGTCTATCTAACATAGATTAAAATTTTATATTTTTTGTATAATTGATCAATTCACAAACTACCCACCCTATAAAGATGTGAAACATCTATTATGAGCCTTCAGCATATTATCACTAAGAGTTCTTTAAGTGAGCGAAATATACTACTTGCTCATAATGGGGTGCTTTCTATGCAGCCATTTGATTGTTAAGTACTACCTCGCTCCGTCCGGAAAGTTTGTCGCACTTATTTCGTGGTTAGTTTGATTGAAATTTGAGTAATAATTTAGGTTACTTTTAGTTATTTTAATGAGAATCAAAAACTTGTAATTGATATAATACTATAAATATTATATATAACATTTTTTCAATTTCCATCAAGATAATGAAAGGTAACGGAAGTTATGGCTAGTTCATTTAAACTAACAATGAAAAGAGGGACTAACTTTTCGAGACAGATTTGTATAACCCAATATGAAGATTGAGGGTGAAATTCAAGCAATCGAGTTTTGGGGTTGTTGTGAGACGAGTTCAAAAGTGAGTGACTTTGTGATGTCTGTGTGCTAGCGTTTATACGTGCCCTTGAGAAAACAAGTCCACCCGGACACTTGTCACCTTGAGCTCTCAAGAACATTTTTCTTGCGTTCTGTGTTACTCACCCTTGAGAAAGCTGTCGAGAGAGAGAGAGTCAAAGAGACCAAATGTCCATGTGGGGTCCACATTTGTCATATATCCACACAACCTCAATAGTTTGAGTATTTTTGATGCAGTTTTTTCCTAATAATTATAACTTCTCATAATTTATAAATATAGAAGATGCATCTATAATTGAGGAATAGAGTACATATTACTCCATTCGTTTTTTTATTTATTTTGTATGGACAACTTAACGGAACTTTGCCAAAAAATTATATGAGGTTTAATATTTTTGACCGATTAATTTTTTAAAAAGAAAATATTTGAAAATTGATTTTGATATTATTATTAATGATTTATCAATAACAAACTAGAATTTCATTAGGATACTTATTTTTGAGTAAATCTTGGGCAAAGTTTTAACCACCAAAAACGAAATGAGACTAAGGATTATAATCCCCCTCGGTCCGGAAGATGGGGACCATCTTTCAAGATAGATTGAGTATTTTAACATAGATTAATATTTTCATATTTTTTTATTTTTTTTTTTGTATATTTGATCATTTCACAAATTACCCTATAAAGATGTGGAAAATCTATGAGCCTTAACCTATTATCACCAGGTAAGGAGTTCTACACTCTACCAAGAAAGCTAAATATGCTAGTACTTGCTAATAATAGGGTGCATCATATGTTGGAAATATTGGTTGAAGGTACACTTTGAGTGAGTCCATTTTATGGTTTTGAAAGTAGTTGACCGAAGTCAATATTTGTATACTTGCTGTGGATTTCAAAGTTATAATTGTAAATTGTGATATTTCCATTTATGGTAAAATCTATAGTTCAAATACTTACAATTTAAAGTTATTCCTGTTTAAAGATGAGAAACATATCTTATACTTTGTTTTATTATTTTGGATTAGTTGTAGTCCAATATAATTAAAGTAAAGTAGTTTCTAATCATCTTTTATTGTGGGATTTATTTGAGTGTATTTGAATTTTAGTTAATTTGCTATTATACTTATTTGACTTGTTCTGTTCCCGTTTGCTCGTTCTTGTCATCCTTTCTAAGTAGTTGATACTCTTGTTTATGGTTTCGTAATCCTTAATTCATGGTGAAATTACGAGAGGCTCAGGCGAAGTGGGATAGCAGGTGCAAGTAGATCTGTACCTGTGTGCGCAGACTTTGGTACTAATCTTGAGATCGTTTTATCCTCGGACGAATTTGTCAGTATCCGAAATCGCACGAGTATGAGGCAATAATTTCTCTTAGGAGAGTCTTATTCAGGCGACTCGATCTACCCGATAAGTGTTCTAACTTTCGCTTTAATTTTCTTATTGTTCAAGTATGCTTAATTTACTTGTACCGTTATTTGCTGGTTTGCTACGATTATATATTGATTACATGATTGCCCCTTTGATTATTTGTATAATCTGCTCGTTGCGTAATTTATATTCCAACATCATATGCAGGCATTGTTAAGTGATGAGTGAGTTTTTACTCACTTTATTAGATACTTTTAAGCTTAATTATTGCTTAGTTCTCAAGCTTTTGTTATTTGATTTGTGTGTTTTTTTGTTTTTGTTGTCTAGGGTGATTATGTGTTCAATCTACAAGAAAGAGGGAGAAAAAGTGCTTAATTGAGTAATGATGCAAAGGCCAGGGACTGCTGTGCAAAATCTGCTGAAATCCAGGGACTAAACAGTAATTTCTGAAACATAATGACTGTTCTGGAATTTTTGAAAGCTGAAGGACCAAACTGGAAATTGTCAAAATATAAAGGACCTTGGAGGAATTTCGGAATTCAGCCCAAAAACAACCCCAAGTTGAAGAAGGAAATTAGTTTCCTAATTCATTATGATATCTTTTGACTATTCTTTTTAGTTTAGGATTTCTTTTTAGTTTCCTTTTCTTTTTACAATTATTTTTCCTTTTAGATTTAGGTTAGTTTTCTTCCTATAAATACTAGATTAGTTTTCTTATATTTTTTGATCAAACAATGTAGCTAGTAAATATTTGTAAGGGTTGCAAGGTTGGAGGTAACTTTTATCTTTTTATTCAATTGAGGTATTTTTATTTTCATCTTTTTATCCATGTTCATAATTTTACTTGTGTTTATTTTAGATTTATAACTAGGGTTTGTGGATTTGGCCAATTCACTAGTTCTTTTTATGAATCTTTGTTAGAATTTTCTATTTACTGTGCCAGTGTAGAAATTCATAAGTAGCATCTTTACGATTTATGCATGTGCCATGGTAAATTGTGAAGTGGGTAAAATTAGACGATTATCTATATGAAATAATTGTAGAAAGCGTTCTTGATCTTAGTTTCTTAAATCATTAAAGCAATTAATTTTTGGATCTAGACTGTTCTAGTTAGATTTGATTATTGATTAGGGTTTCTAGTGAGTGTGCCATTGCTAGTAACTAATCTGAAAGAAGAAACAGATATTGAAATAAATCTCGTGATCAAGTGAATAGGGTGAAAAGTAAAAAGATGTACCAATGATATTTGAATTAAAGACGGAGATATCTTTTAATTATGCAATTCCTATTGTTAGTAAATCAAACACAAGAGATAATTAATAACGAACGCAAATCAACACAGAATATACGTGGTTCACCAATCTCTATTGGCTACCTCCACGGGTAAAGGGAAACAGATATTATTATGGCGGAGAAACAATTACAAGAAGATAATCACACTAATCTATGTTTGCATGAACTTTGATCACAAAGTTCCTAGCTATGCAAATCTCTAGAACTAGAATTACTGATCTCTCTCTCCGTGTCAATTGAATCAAGCACAGAAAAATACTAGTTTATGGCTAGTTTTTATAGGCTAGAGATCTAAACCAGAAGACATAAGGAGTCCTTAATTAAATCCCAAAAAGGATTTAATTACTTTCCTTTTTCTTCTCAAATTTGACTTATTCAAAGTCATTTACTCTAACAATCTCCACCTTGACTTTGAATCTTCCCTAATAATTCAGATTCACGAGCTTCCGACATAGACTCCACCTTGAGCCACATCCCTCGTACCAGATTTTTCAATCTTTGCCTCAGTCTGTCTTTCGTCAAAGACACTAGATTTGTCCTCCGGACAACCAGATTTTTCGCGCGCGCCATGTATCTTCAAGACACTCAGAATTTGCCTCACCAGGCAAACAACCTTGTCCTCTGGACAATCATATTTTCTGCATGCAATGTATCCTACGGACACCCAGAATCACCCCAATGGGCAATTAACAGTCATTTAGACGTGGCCCATCCAGTCGACATTGGATCTTGTCAACAATGACTGACAACATTGGTATGTGTTGATCTTCTAGCAATGGCTTGCCCAGTTCACTCCGGCCTAGAGTAAAACGATGCTCCACCTGCTTGTCAACACCCTCACCAATCTCAGAACCTTGGAGGATGCACAAGGAATCTTTTCTTCCGCCCTTCAGAATCACATCCGAACCTTTGTAGACATCCAGAACTCCACGTTCACCTTTGAAACTGCATCCCTTCTTGTCCAACCGACTAAGTGATACCAGATTCTTTGCTACTTGTGGAACGTGTCTCACCTTGTTCAATGTGAGAAATTTATCACCAGAAGTTCTCACCCTTACGGAGCCCATGCCAACTACCTCGCAGATAGATCCATTAGCCATATAAATACGGTCTCCATCATTCTGCTTGTACGTTGTAAAATGCTCCTTGCGCGAACACATGCGATAAAAAACTCCCGAATCTAGAACCCATGCAACTTCCTTGCACGCTTCTTCTTCGGTCACCAGGGCGTAATTTCCATCCTCATTCAGTTTGTCACTGCTCGCCATTGCTGCAGCCGACTCAGAACTCTTCAGACGCGGAGTCAGATGTATAACTCTAAAATCTAACAAGATTATTGCCTCGGGCAACACAGATTTTGTATATACTTTTAGATCACTAGAATAGACTACAACAGATGTTAGATCTTCAGATTATACCAGACAGCTAACTTCTGATTGCAGAACCCTAGCTTCAAATCTCCGTCTTTAGATGTAGATACTAGACACCGAAACGTTCTAGATGCGTTCTTGGATCACCACCGAACACCAGACGAACTTTCAGATGCTGATCTACTAGATTTGCTATTTCTAGCACAGATTTCTGCACGGACACTGCACGCAGACTGCACGGAAAAAACTGCACCAAAACTGCACGCGACCCGCACCAAGACTGCACGCGAACTGCACCAAGACTGCACGAGACCCGCACCAAGACTGCACGCGAACTGCACGTTTTCTCCACGCGATCTGCACTTTTTCTGCCCGCGACCAGCACGCCCAATGCATAATCTTCCATCAAATAATAAACCTGTTCTTTGCGTCAGACTTGTTGATTTTCTTGTCCATCCCGGAATCCATCTCTTTCTACCGCAGCGGAATGCCCTGATCTTTCTCAACAAACCAGGATTTGGTGCTAATAAGAGAAATCGCAACAAGAAATTCCAAACGCATACAATCGAAGACAAAACACCAGCAGCTTCTGTCCGGATACAATTTCGGATTCTACGGACATCAAAGTCCGATCTCCACCGTTCAGATCGAATATCTTTGAGTCCCGAAGCTACTCACCAAAACTCAGCACGATCCAACGGTGAACGAATGCGCTACGCCTTTTTCTTCACCGCTGCGCTGGATAAAAACGGACCAGAAACTGCTACCTTGTTTTTCTTCGATCTTGGATCTCTTCCGTCGATGTTAATTCTCCTTTTCAACCAAGCTCTGATACCACTTGTTAGTAAATCAAACCCAAGAGATAATTAATAACGAACGCAAATCAACACAGAATATACGTGGTTCACCAATCTCTATTGGCTACCTCCACGGGCAAAGGGAAACAGATATTATTATGGCGGAGAAACAATTACAAGAAGATAATCACACTAATCTATGTTTGCATGAACTTTGATCACAAAGTTCCTAGCTATCCAAATCTCTAGAACTAGAATTACTGATCTCTCTCTCCGTGTCAATTGAATCAAGCACAGAAAAATACTAGTTTATGGCTAGTTTTTATAGGCTAGAGATCTAAACCAGAAGACATAAGGAGTCCTTAATTAAATCCCAAAAAGGATTTAATTACTTTCCTTTTTCTTCTCAAATTTGACTTATTCAAAGTCATTTACTCTAACACCTATCATTTATATGCTTGCTCATGTTGATCACCTATCTTTTTATTTGTCGTTATTTATTTTTATTATGTTTATATAGTTAAATAACTTTGAATTAATCCAAGTCCTTGTGGATCGACCCTTGCGTTTGCATATTGCTATGACGATAGCTCGTGCACTTGCGAGGTATTATAATTTTGTCTATCATTAAGCATTACTTTTATCTGTTAAGTGTGAAAAAGTGTTAAGTACACTCCAATCAATATGACAAAATGTGGACCCCACCTGAGCATTTGGCCCCTTTGGCTCTCTCTCTCAACAACTTTTTCAAAGCAAGTATAAATACTAGCAAATAACGAAGGAAAAATGTTCTTGAGAGCTCAAGGTGTCAAATTCCCTGGTGGACTTGTTTTCTCAAGTGCACGTATAAACACCGGCAAACAAACAACACCAAGTCACTCACTTTTGAACTCCTCACAACAACAACAACCCCCAAACTTGAACTTCACTCTAAGAATGCATACTTGGTTCAAGTGATTAGAAAAGGCTGTGATTTCTTTTGTTTCTTCTTTTTGGGGGAACACCATGAGAGGAGTTCGGTTGGTGCCTATTTAACACTCATTATGGTGTTCGGTCCACTATTGCTGAACATGATTGAGGCCAACAATAGTGAATCGAGTGAAAAAAAGATAAAGTGTTATAAATGAAAGTAAAAAAGTGAATAAAAATGGTGAATCCTCAAATTTGACCAAATCATAAAGATGTGAAGTGAAATTAGCTTACATTTTTCTTTTAATTGATATCAACATGTAAAAAGAAAAAACACTAGCAAGATTAAAATTTTAATAAATTTAAATCATTTCTGATTGCATGATTCAATTATAGAAAAAAACACTAGCAAGATTAAAATTTAAATAAATTTAAATGAAAGTATCCATAAATGGAGATTGATTTGATAAACTAAATCACGCATGTAAAATTTATTGGGCTAAAACTTCAAATGGTATAATAATGAAATCAGAGTAATATAAACTAAAGATAATAAAAAGTTAAATTCGAAGTACTTACAAAGATAACTAGTCTTCGTATCTTGATAATTTATAAGTTACTCAATTCTAGCTATGCCATGCTCCTAGTTGAATTTGACAAAGATAGGGAAAGGATGGAGAGAGAACGAGGAGTTAGAGTACACTAGGGAGCCTTTTAAAGAGAAGATGTTGTGGCTTAAGGTTTAAGTGCGGAGACTACAACCACTATGGCTCATTTTTAGTTGGTTAGTGTGGCCCCCACATTTCAATATATTTTAACGCTTCCGCGCCACACGCCAAAAAGTTTGCTCCTAGTAAATACGTTTCACTTCACTAAATTGTGCATATTTATATATGATGCCACTTCTTTTCACTTTAACCTCTTCATATAATTGGCAGAGTCAGAAATATTTAGAAAGAGGAGCAAGATTATTTTCATAAAAATTACACTAACTTAAAGAGAGCAATAATCTATATGGAACTATTTTTCTTGACATGAATGGAGGAATTTTGCACTAAATAGTCTAAACTCCCTAAATTTGATAATATATTGCAAAATCTTCAATACAAAAATTTTGTTATCTGAAATCAAATTGGGCAACTGCCTGAAAAATTGTTGTAGCTCCACCCCTTTATATGACCCTTTGAGTATTTGAAGAAATCACTTGACTTTTTCATCAACATGGATATTAGTATTTGGAAAAGCTCAAAAGGGTGGAAAAGATTGAGAAGGAGAAGGCAGATCAGAAAGAAAAGGTTCGAATATCTGACCTCTTAAGGTTAAATAATAGGAACAATCAGTTTTCAGAACGGAGTCTAGATTCTTTGAATGGCAAGACTCTGGAAGACCACCTCAAAAACTCAGAATCAAGGAATTGTCAAACTCTGATCACAGATGGAGCTTGGAAAAAAGACACGGCGTGGACAGGTATTGGCTGGGAGCTTTGGGATGCTAATAGAGGAAGAATAGCTATTGAAAGTTCGTCCCAACAAACGAGTTCCAGCATTTAATCTGAATGTTTAGCTATTCTTAAAGGTCTGGATTGGGCGGTGAATCATGAGTTCAAAATAATTGATGTTCTCACGGACTCTCAGCTAACTTACTCTTTCTTAAATAGTATTATCTCTCCCCCATCGAGTCTTGATCCGATGATTCAAGATATCATTACTCTTTCTAAAAAATGTCTTAGTTTTAGCATTTGTAAAGTGATCAGAGATGTTGTTCGCTATGCCCATAACAACGCTAGTTTTGCTAGGAAAATGTATATTAACTTTGTGGGCCCCGAGCCTTACTTCCTTTATAAGTAAAATATTTGTTTGCTTCTACAAAAAAAAGTAATTATTTTTATTAGAAATAGTATAAACATTGTTAAACATATTCGCAATAAATTCAAAATTAGAGGGGGTAAAAACATGGCATATGTCTGAGTGTATTCACAACGAGATTTTCTTTGGAGTTCTTTATTATTTTTTTTATTTTTTTGAAAAGGCTCTTGAAAACTTTTTGCTTTTGTGGAATTTTTCAATGGGATTTTTACCAATAAGTCCCTTATTGAAGGTGGTATTTGCCAATAAAAACAGACATTTTCATATTCTACCTTAGGGTCACTGGGTTGAAATCAATTTTACCAATAAATCCCTCAGACTTTTTAAATGACAAAAGTACCCTCGCTTATATACCACGTTTTTTTGCCCCTTTTTTTCCCCAAGTGGTAAACCATAGCCCTCTCTCTCTCCCCTCCCGCCAGTGACTCCTTTCCCGTCTTCCATCTCAAACCAACTCGCCTGCAAATTCCACTTCTTCCATCTTGAACGCGGGAGAATCTGCACGACGGAAACTCGATCGGCAACTCCATGACCCTTTCAAATCCCTACGGATCTGCAACTGAATTCTGAGATCGTGGAGGAATATGCAGCGGCTTTGGGGATATTAGATCGTTGAGCGTCTTCATGGTTGATTGGAAAAAAACTAACAACGATTGAAACACAATCCTCGGGAAATCGCGCGGTACCGAATTAGGGTTTTGATGTCCGAGATATTATTAAAAATGAGGAGGATAAGGGGTCTGGGAGACGATCGAAGTCGTCAATTTGTCCTGAGTCGAGAAGTGCTTGGAAGAAAACCATCTCGTTGATAAAAAAGGTGAGGGGTCTGGAATGGGGTTGGGGTAGAGAGAAAAACCTGGGAATGATTTTGAAAAGATTGTGTAGATCTAAGTTTAAGGAAGGTGGGAGTAGGGTAAGGGTTTAATTTTTTGAGAATGCTATTTGCTTTTTTAACTCTATCCACCTTTTACTGCGTTGGTTTACATATTTAATCCGTAAAGGTTGTTCTATTTTTAAATTTGATTTCTCAATTGTTTAATAGACATATAGCATCACACAATTGTGAAATCACACAACTGTGAAATCAGTTGAGAAATGATTTTACAAGTGAAAAATGAAAAAAATGACACAACTGTGAAATCATACAAATGAGAGATTAATTTATTAGTTTGATACTCAATTATGAACAAATGGGGAATAAACAACTCAGTTTATACTCAATTATGAATAGCCTTATGAATAAATGAGAATAACTGAGAGACTAGTTTATCAGTTTTAAATGTTAAAAATTGAGAAATGAATTTTTCAGTCGTTCACATGTGAGAAATAAGTGATAAATTGGGTTAGCTATTGTTCAAAGGGTATGTGTCACTGCATTTATTAACTAAATATATATTGCTTTAAACAACTGATAAAATAATTTATCAACTATTTAAATTGAATATGACATCACACAAATAGACATGCCCGGTTCATGGTTCGCCAAAAACTAAAACCGTATATGAACTGTTAACTCACGGTTCACGGTTCAACGGTACGCCCGGTTCATTTAAAAAAAAACACACATTTTGAGCAGTTTTTAAGATTTTTTTTTAAATTTTTTTTTTTTTAAAAAATAAATTATTTTTTAATACATTATAATTATTTTACTTTGCATAAATATTAAAAAAAATTGAATTACATATTTTTTTTTTTAAGGAATTAAGAGGTGTTAGTGGGAAGAAAATAATTTGAAAAAAATAGGACGGTACTCTTATAATTTTATTATATTAAGAAAATTTACAAAGAGGGACACAACCAACCTTACCCTTTTAAAATTGAGGGGGGGCATTTAGGAGCCTTACCTCAAAACTTTCTAAAATATTTTGATTTTATACAATATTAACCGCCGGTCCAAACCGACGGTCTGAACCGCCGGATTTGGAAGCCAAACCGCCTATGAACCGTAAACCGCGGGTTCACGGTTCATCCGATTCAACGGTTCATCCGGTTCACGGTTTTTCAACGGTTCAAAACCGCCGGTTCATCCGGTTCAAACGTGAACCGTGGGCATGTCTACACACAAATGTGAAATCACTCGACAAATGATTTATTAGTGAAGAATGAAAAATTGATACAACTGTGATCATCAGTTGAGAAATGATTTTACAAGTGAAAAATGAAAAAAAAATGACACAACTGTGAAATCAATTAAGAAGTGATTTTACAAATGAAAAATGATAAAATCACACAACTGTGAAATATGTTTAAAATGAAAAATGATTTTCTCAAAATTTTACAAGTGAAAAATGGAATATTTTTTCTAAAATTTGAATTATGTGTTGAGTGTACTTGTTTGATTCGTCTTGACGTCACGATTAAAACAATGCTTTCGGATCATTTTTTAGATTTCTAAATTTTGAGATATACCATTTTTAATTTTTTCGTGAAAAAAAAGGAAGAGAGAGAAAGGGGAAAGAGAATGCATAGAAGAAGGGTAGAAAAGCGCAGCAGGTGCGTTTCTTAGACAGCGCAAGTTGCAGATGCGGCGCGTCATCTGACCTCAAGGGCGGGGACTTTTTGGCAAATTTCGAAAATATCTGTCCTTATTGATCGTTTTTATCTGAACAAAGGACTTATTGGTCAATAGTTTGTTTAAAAATGAGTGTACTTGTTTGATTCGTCTTGACGTCACGATTAAAACAATGCTTTCGGATCATTTTTTAGATTTCTAAATTTTGAGATATACCATTTTTAAATTTTTGGTGAAAAAAAAGGAAGAGAGAGAAAGGGGAAAGAGAATGCATAGAAGAAGGGTAGAAAAACGCAGCAGGTGCGTTTCTTAGACAGCGCGAGTTGCAGATGCGGCGCGTCATCTGACCTCAAGGGCAATGTCATCTAGCGAAAATTCCAGGGACTTTTTGGCGAATTTCGAAAATATCTGTCCTTATTGATCGTTTTTATCTAAACAAAGGACTTATTGGTCAAAGCCTCTTTTTTAAAAATCTCTTTGCTGAAGCTGAAGCGTTGCTCATTGAGAAAGAGATTTGTTGTTATTACATTAATATTCACCAACTCCCTATGTAAAGAAAGGGCTTTACTATTGCGAAGAAATACTAAATACTTCAATAGTTTGTTTAAAAATGATTTGGCATATTGAAATTATAAAACATTAAACATTATGATTTGGCTAAAATTCTTTAGTCCATTCTACTTTCAAGTGTAATTCATTTTACTATTTATTATTTCTTTTCTAAGATGCATTGTACTTCATTTATGACTCCCATTTTGGCCAAATATTAACAACTAAAGTTGAAATTGACGAAACTAATGAAGAGTATGTTCATGATGCAAAGGTTTAGAAACTAACCTCATTAAAGTTTTAATGAATCAAATAACGCTGTTAAATGTAATTGCAATGACCATGGTAGGAAAAGTTAACTTCCCTGCTACTCTGATAACAATCCTATTAACTGTGTTCTTATATCAACCCATGGAAAGGACAAGTCTAAGATAATAAACCTAATTTATAACTAAGCCATATCACAAGTTAGACCTGAATTGTAATGGTTATTGTGGGCCTGAAATTTGACCTCTGTTGTTTGTGCATCTTCACCTAGAACCAAGTCGAACGAGGTGAGCCACTCTCACTTTATTTTATCTTATATAAACTTTTACAGAGCTTTTCAATGTGTATTATTATCTTTTAAACCATGCACCATTATCTTCCATGTTTCTATCACACTATTGTTTAAGATATGGTTAGTGTGATATTCTTAATCCACATGATGTGGAAATTAATTGTGATAGATAAGCTTCCGTCCATTACTTGCACGGACATCGTATATGGACTTTTGGGTAGGCATGTGGGAAGCCAATTGGACCCCAAGATACTTGTGCTCAGTGACTAGTATGTGTGGTGCTTATGTGGCGGTGGTGGTGGGGCCCCCATATATGGACTGTGATAAATAACCTTCCACCTATTACCTACTTGGCACCAACATCATCCATGGATTTTGTATGGGCTGTGAGCCAAATAAACCTAATATGTTTGTACTTAGTTATCCACTCGTTGGTGCTTATATAGCGGACCAATTTTCTCTAAATAAAATATTATATTTTTGTAGCATATCCATTTTTCATTTTTTATTCTTTTTAACATACTCCCTTCGGACTCAATTATAAGCAACAAAAGTGGGTTTTTTTGGACCTAAATATAAGCAACTCTAAGGGATTTCAAGACCATTTAATACTCTCTTACCAAAACTGCCCCTATTTAATTATTCATTTTTAAATACAAGTGCACATTTATTACACATTTAATATGAGGATATATTAGTAATTTTAACATGTTTTTATTATAAAATCAAGACAATTAACTAACTTAACTACTTTCTTAATAGGTGTGATTTTAGTTATTTTTGCTTATATTTGAGACCGGAGGGAATACTTATTAGTTTATTAACAAAAAATAAAGAGAACTTTCAACTTTTAAGACAAATATGTTTTTTTTTTTTTTTTTTTTTTTTTTTTTTAAATAGGAACGACATACTTGAAAATATTTCAATGAGGGGAACAATCTAACCTTGCCCTTTTAAATATCTGTCAAATTTTACATAAACGTAGAACCGCTTCCTCTCTACTTGCAACAAATGTAGTACAAATCTTAAATTTATATTTGAGGACCACTGATCCAATATCATGTGTAAGGGTAGTACGTAGTACTTTTCTAGCGACGGGAGTGAGAGAGTTTTGCCAAGTCATCATAATATGGATCTACCATCTTGAAAAACCATAGAAGGATTTTGATTATTTTTTTTAAAATTTAATTTTGGTTTGCATCAATGCTGGGTGTTGGTGATTTTGTTGTGCGTTGTGGTGGTTTGGTTTTGTTGGTGATTATGCTGTTGTTGAGAATTAATGGCGAGGAACAATGGTGGTGTTGTGGAATTCTTTAAATGGAGTAGGTGGACGGTGGCGTGATGGTGGCATGGGTGGTGTTGTTTGGATAAGACAAGAATGTATTTCCTTGTTAAATGACATGTAAGCCATTCAATTTTTAAGTCAACAGATGTAATTACCCGTCATGAAACTTGCACTTCACCTATTTCGGTAAGTTCTTAACATTCGTTAGGATCCAAGGGGCAAAGTGGGATAATTTTAACATGAAGTACCACTTTGGGAGGATTTTCGTGCGGGGTGCAAAGTGGGATTTGGTGTATACATTGGGGGTGGGGGTTAATGTAGTTTGGCCAAGTTTTTATTAATCAAGTGTTCTGCATGCATAATAATGTTGTATCTTATGACTTAAACATGAGGTAGCACTTGGGGAGGATTTTCGCGCGGGGGCAACGTGGGATAAGGTGTATGCATTTGGGGGGGGGGGTGTTAAATGTAGTTTGGCCAAGTTTGTATAAAGGAAGTGCTTTGAATGCATGATAGCATTGTATCTTATGATTGTACCTCATATAATTATATAGATAAGGTGTATGCATTTGGTGGTGGTGGTGGTGGTGGTGGTGGTGGGTGGGGGGGGGGGGTGGTAAATGTAGTTTGGCCAAGTTTGTTAGTTTGTATGAAATTTGAGTAATAATTCTTGTTACTTTTAATTATTCTATTGAAAATCACTGTTATATATATTATCAATAACAATTCTTTGATTTCTTCAGGATGATTAATAGTAAACCAAATTATTGCTCAAAGTTCATTGAAACTAACAATGAAAAAGAGGGACTGACTTTTTGAAATGGTTTTGTGTAAACTTTTATCCGTTACACTTCAATATGGCATATGTGGACCCCACCTGAGCATTTGGTTCCTTTGGCTCTCTCTCAACAACTTTCTCAATGGCAAGTAACAGACAACACAAGAAAAATGCTCTTGAGAGGGCAAATGACCTGGTGGACTTGTTTTCACAAGGGCACAAAAAACACTAGCACATAGATAACATAAAGTCACTCACTTTTAAACTCCTGTGCACAACAACAACAATTCGATTACTTGCATTTCACTCTCGATTACTTAAATTTCACTCACTTTTAAAATGCTCTTGAGATGGTTGTGATTTCTTTTGTTTCTTCTTTTTGGGTGAATTTCCGTAATCTAGTATTCTTGAATCGGTAATTTGGGAACTTGGATTAATAGTAAACCAAACTATATGCTCAAAACGTTCATTTAAACTAATAATGAAAAAGAGGGTCTGACTTTTCGAGATAGATTTGTATAAACTTTTATCAGTTACACTGCAGTCAATATGACAAAAGTGGACCCCACAGCATTTGGTTCTTTTTTCTCAAGGCTCTCAACAACTTTCTCAATGCTCAACAACTTTCTCAAGGGCAATTAACATACAACACAACAAAAACGTTCTTGAATGCTCAGGGTGGCGAATAACCTGGTGGACTTGTTTTCACAATGGCTCTTATAAACACTGTCACAAAGACACACTAAGTCGCTCACTTTTAAACTCCTTTGCACAACAACAACAATTCAAGATTACTTGAATTTCAATCTCAATCTTCATACCAGGTTCAAGTGAGTAGAAAAGGCTGTGATTATTTTTTGTTTCTTCTTTTGGGGTAAATTTCTGTAATCAAGTATTCTTGAATTGGTAATTTGGGTTAATTTTGCTGCATTGAGGTTTTGTTTGGTTTTCTCAAGTAAAGGGAAGATGGATCTGCATATGCTTACTGATTGTAAGGTATGGTTTTTATATTGCAAGTTATGCCCCTTTTAAAATTAATTCTACTGTATTTATTCTTTTTTTTTCTTTGTATGCTTTTTGTTTGATTTCGTGGGTCTTCTTTATATGAATTGATGTGGATCTAAGTTGGATTTCTGCTTGTTGAATTATAGAGAAAAAATATTCCTTCATAAAATCATAGAGATTGAAATTGGAATTCAATTAAAATGCTGATCAAATAACAGAACAAAAGACCAAAAGTACATCAGAAAGAAGCAGAGAGCTCTACTTCATCTCTTCACAAAGACCAGAAAGAATTTGACCCCTAAATTAAACTATACCTGAAGCCTGAAATAATGCCAAAGCATAACTTAACCTTTCTCATTTGAGTGTAAAGAATGTTACTGAAATATAAAAATTTAATCATGTTCATTTTATTTGTATTTTTTGCGTTCTTGGTTCCCTGAAGCGACAGCTGTTGCATCTCTTGCGTTTTTCTGTTCTACTACCTCTGTCCCTAAATGAGTGTCCAAATTTCATTTTAAGGGACACTGAAAATCTCAACTTTTTGAACAATTTGGTAACAACGATTCATATATAATCTTGCAATCTCCTTTCCAAACCTTTAGTTTTGCACGTATAAAGAAATCGGTGAAAAAAATTTCGAAAAAAAATGTTTAGGGAGAAAGTTATGTTAAAAAAAGACACTCATTTAGGGCCAAAGATTTCTTGAAAATGGACACTCATTTAGGGACAGAGGGAGTACTTCATAATTTTTATTTTAGAACAGGAAGGCTTGTAATTGTAGATATCTTTATTACCATATGCATTGTTTATACGTGCTACATTAAGCTGTAATTTCATCTTTTAGAAAAAGTTAAGAAGCTTCCGGGTCAAAGAGCTCAAAGATGTTCTAGGTCAGCTTGGGGTGCCAAATCAAGGAAGGAGGAAGCAGGTTTGGATTCTCTTGTTTTACACATAATATTAGTTTCTAATCCTGACTTCAGCACAAGTCTTCATTTGTGTTGTTATTTTGACTAGTACATCCAAAATTTTGGCATTCCTCAAGAAATAGTCAAAATCAAGTTCACATGATTTGTCTTTGTACAAATTGACCCCTATTACCATGTCCCTCCGTCCCACCTTAAACTTCAAAGTCAGAGCAAAAATTATCAACTTGGTTGCACTTTGACTAAGAATTCATAGAAAAATTGACTATCCTAATGAAAGACTAAAGATTGTTATTGACAGTATTCTTAATGATGACTCAATAACAATTTTTACTTTTTCATTAGGATAACCACATTCTCTGTATGTTCTAAGTGCAATGAAATTGACCATTTTTGCTTTGACAAGATAAGATGGGACGAATGGAGTATAGGATGCAATGAGTTCCTATCTGGGGTTTATAAATGACTATTAACTTTCTCAGCTAAGAGGGTTTTGCACAACTTGGGCTTTAATTTGGAATGGCGTTGTATGTTTCCAGTCATTTAGATATCCAATTATCCATATCTTTGCACGAGGCTTTTAACTCAATTTATAGTCTTGTTAATTCAAAGAATCAGAACCATACTATTAATGATAAGCAAGTGTTTTATCTCTTTATAGATGAAGATGTGGCTGACTCTCTCTCTCTCTCTCTCTTGTATATTTTTGTTCATAGGATCTTTTGGAAAGGGTAGTAAATATTCTTTACCCCGTTGAAGGTAAATTACTCACTGCTCTATTATCTTTAGATTGTGAATGGCTGTTTCTTATGTACTAGAATACCTGCTTTTCTTTTTCTTTTATAAAGAAAATTAACTACATAGTTTCTTGTTAGATCTAATCTAATGTTAGTGCACCATCTCTTATCAAAAGAAATTCATCATCTCTTATCTAATGTTAGTGCCGTAACTGATAACTCCCATGCTCGTTGACGTTACAGATTTTTGTTGTGTTTCTCAAGAAGTAAAGCCCATCCTTTAGTTCACCCTCGCCAATCACCATCTTCGAGACTCAGTCTTGTATTACACACTATTTATCAGAAAAGTGCACTAAAATGTTGGAGTCACGAAGTAATTGAGAAACAGATAATAGATTGCAATTGAATGTCGGAGCATATAACAAATTTGTTAAAGTTAACCCCGTCCCGATGTCGACATCGCCTTCCTTCGTGACAACAATATGATTGTCGTTGGGCAACCCTAAATGGTTTGCCTTGACTTCACGAACATTTTTCAGTAAAGAGAAATTTCCTATCACGTGTTTGTTGGCTCCTGAATCTATGATCCAAGGTGCATTAGTTTTCTGACCACATATGTATTCAGTTGTGAGATTGCCTGTGCGAGCAAGTGACCGCACATACTTCTTAATAAAAAGCAATTGTTCAAGTGTGAAGCCCATCATATGAGCCCAATCTGAATCTGTCATTCCAGCAGGTCCTTCATTGACGTGCATCTGGATGACTCGTGCACTCGATGCATAAAACCTGGTGGCGGTTTGGCCGCCACTAGTCCCCTTCGTATCCCCCCTGAACCATGTGTTTGCACAACTGGACTCACAACTATCCGTGCAACTGACCTCACAGGTGCAAAACAGACGTCGTTCATGCCATTCTTCAAGTGTTTTCCCAATGAAGTTTTTGTCTTTAGCCTTCTTTGGTTGTCAGATGTGTTATCAACGAAGCAAGGCTTCGCCCACTCTCTATAATTCTCACCGTTAAGTTCGGATAGCGGTGAGAATCGATTTTGGGTTGTCATTGGTCGGCAAAATTAAATATTGCCGGCCATGGTTTTGATCGGATTTTGGATGCTCTGATACCAAGTTAAGAACCGAAAATCAGATTAGTCATGAAAGAGAGAATAATGATTTTATTTCCTTGATCTTTACAAAGCCAAGTACAAGAATATATACAAGAGTGTCTAACTTGGAGGAGAAGTCAAATCCCTACAATTATGATATTGATATTATCCTACCTAATTTACAAAATAAATCTCAAGATAATAGGTAAAGATATGTACACAATAGGAAGGAAATATTGACGAGATCTTGGAGAATCTCGTCATATCTCAACAAAGCACATTTAGGTGTAGCAGATTCTTGTGTAGTAAGTGAAGCATTTAAGACTAGCATAACAAAACAAGAGTTTAAGAACCTCTGAGAAAAAGAAATAATAAAGTTACAAAAGATGGGTATAAAATTTGATCTACAAAATGAAGTGTCATAATTATGTTAGTGTTTTAATTGGAGTGTTCCAGGTCCACTATCGATGAGACCAATGAAATATCGCCACCATATCTTGTATCCTTCATTTTGTAAACTTCTTTTGTAAGCCTAGCATTGCCCTCTGAAAAAAGTTTTACAGAATCCACTGTAACTTGCCTTTCCCGAGCTACAACCGCATGAGCCACCTTCCCTTGTATTAGTCGTCGTTGAGGGTCTGAATGTAGACTTTGAATTCAAGGAGAGTAGCACCGGATGAGAAGAAGACATACCGAAAAAATGGTAACCTAGTGCTACAAAAGTTCACACTCTGTGTGGGGTCCACAGAAAGGTCAAACCCATATGGGCTTAACACAGTCTGGAAAACCAAAATCATTGCTGGCATAACAAGTTCTATTGATCACCCCAAATGTGTATGGTGTTAGAACCCAAGTTTCTAAACAAAGAGTTTTGACAAATAATTAAGTTAATGAAGACTTTTTAATAAGGTTAAATGTTCTTTAAAACATTTAACTCTCAAGCAACATCTGTTCAAAAAAAGGAAAATGCTCAAAAGAACTTTTAAAGATTGTTGAAGAAATCAGTTCAAAAGATCTATTATCTTTATCTTTCTCACAAAGTCGAGATAGTAGACATCATCAAGATAGCAGACCTCAGTCTAAATGTGACGTGGCAACTCAGCTTTCAGTCAAAGTCAAACCTGCCTCAAACAGCGAGGCGTGGATGTAGGAGAGTTGTTTTACTCCGAACCACATTATATCATTGTGTTTGTCTTACTCTCTTTTACACCATTTACACACATTGCACATGTGATTTATCTTTACATTTCTCCTTTTTAACTTATCATAATTCCGCTGCAAAACTCAACTCACACACGTTGCACTACAAGATAGTCTACCTACCCTCCAATGATAGTAGACCTGTGAACTAATAATTAAACTTGTTTAAGTGCATCAGGTACTTTCAGTGTATAGTTCACACACAATTACACTGATAAATAGTACTCCCTCCATCCCCAAAGTTAGTCCCTCTTTTTTCGTTGTTACTAACGAATGAACTTTGAGCAATACTCTACACTAATTTTAATTATCGTAATAAAAATTTACAACTTGTTATTGATACACCATTACAAATACTATCAATAACAATTTTTAGATTCTCAATTAGATAATTAAAAGCAACTTAAATTATTGCTCAAAGTTCATTCAAACTAATAATGAAAAAAGAGGGACTAACTTTCAGGGACAAAGGGAGTATAGCATTCTTCTTTCTATATGGAGTAGCACTGTTTGACTTTGACTTTTCTTTGTACATTGAAACCGAAACCCCTCCACAAGTTGTACATTCTCTCTCGTGTGGAAGGAAATATATAAAAAGTTTATGAAATAACGAAAACACGGAGCTCTCCTCTGTCTCCTCTAGTGATGCGGGTATCTGAATCAAGGTAAGTGACTTCAAACTCACCGCTTCCTCTGTTAGTTGATGGTCTGAATTGCTCTGGCAGTTGAGGTATTTCGAGTGGTGGTAGCTGTGATAAGTGTCCTGTAGTCTTTACAGTTGTTTTCTCAAATATTATCTTTATCTTGGAAGATCCTGTTAATATTATCAGCATGAATCAGTACAAAAGCAGAAGAATGTTACAGAACAGTAACGATCATGACAAGAAAAATATTCTCCTCTGTCCCAGAAATATAGCCCCGTTTGACTTTTGATGGTCGACAAGTAAACTTTGACCATTAGATTGTCATTAATGTTTGTTCAAAGTTCACTCGTGTTGACCATCAAAAGTCAAATGGGACTATCTTTTCGGAAAAGATGGAGTAATCTGGAAAGAGCACCAACCTTCAAGTTCGAATTTGTGAGCTAATGTGGCAGTCACTTCCACAGGAGGAAGAGGCCATGGAGCCCCTAGCTCAAGCTCCACAATGTTGTCAAAATCTTTGCTAAAGACGTCAATCCGCTGAAATACCTGGTGAGAGAATTGTTGAATTACAAGAAACAGACACATAATGTAAATACTACCCCCGTCCCGGAAAGATAATCTCATTTGATTTTTAATGATCAGCAAGTGAACTATGACCAAACATTAATGTCAATCTAACCATCCCAATAAAATTCTAAAAAAAGTTTATTGATAAATCACTTAATGATTTATCAATTATAAGTTTTTGAATTTCACTAGTATGATTGGATTGACATTAATGTTTGGTCATAGTTCACTTGCGTTGACTATATAAAGTCAAATGTTATCTTCCAAGGACGGAGGGAGGATTACACAAGGCCAAGAATTTAGAAATTCCTTTTTATTTGTACAAAGGGAGCAGGAGAGCCAAATGTGGACAAATTGTGCAATGATGAGGGTTCAAGCAAACCTGGCCAAGAGTTATAGGGAGTAGCCTTCCAGTGGGGGGACCGGGCCGACTCCCACCTAATGTACGAGATGAGAAGGCACTGCTATATATCAATTTCCATCTTCCTTGTAGTTTATCAAGATCAGATGAAAGATCTACAAGACCGCCAACAGCTTCAATCTCCTTCGCTGCAGCATCTGCTTTTTGCAAATCATCTTCACTTGCAGCAAGACCTCTGTTTAATCCTGAAACAGCACTCTGCAAGTAAAACAGGTAACGTGTATTAGGAAGTACTACATTTGTGTTTTGTTTGACACAAGAATTATGCCCCTAAACAATTTACGAAAACGTTCAATAAGTTCATGTCTACGTTGTATTGCATATAAACTCAAGTGATTTATACAAACAAGTACATTAAAACAAATACTACTCCCTCCATCCCTAAATGAATGTCCAAATTTCAGTTTAAGGGACATCTGACAGTCTCTAAATTTTATACAATTTAGTGGCAAGGATTCATATATAATCCTGTAAACCTCTTTCCAAACATTTAGTTTGGCGAGTATAAAGAGACTATCGTAAAAAAATAGGCAAAAACATTTAGGAACAAAGTTTTTTCCAAAAAAAGCCATTCATTTTGGGACAAAAGTTTCTTGAAAATGGACATTCATTTAGAGGGACATAGGTAAGACATATTTTGACTCGGAACCTAATTGAACCACACGCAAAGGAAATCCGCAACAACGAAGATTTCTAATGGCTTGGTAAATGCCAAATAGTGGACCAAAAATGAACATATTAAAATTGGAATGCCGTCATGAGTCCAAGTTATAAACTTAGCACAAATCTATTTGACTGCTCAATTACATCACTCTCAGAAAAATGGAACTTTTCATTATAGATATGGATGTAGCTCATCAAGGCCTCGGAACCTCATTTAAGTTTACATAAAAAGGGTTGAACATATATAATGAAGAGTTGTAGTATGACTTAGCCAAAGATCTCAAAAAAGAGGATAAAATCAGTTGTATACAGATATTAGTAAATCAGTAATACAGAACAGTTTAATGGTCTCTTTAGCCATGGGGACAGTGCTTAAGTAAGGGTTTCCTCAATAAGTATCTGATTTATATTCACAAGGTAAAGCGTATATGATGTTTTCAATTTAGGTAGTACGGATTATAGCAGTCTATAAATGACCTGTGACCTGACTAAATTTTCATTGTACTGGGGAAAAGTAATTCTAAATAAATCAGAATAACTACAAGAGTAGTTGACGTAGCGGAAGACTTGATAGAGATTAACTACTGTATTTCACTCGAGAAATTCAGCAATCAATCGACAATTTTCGCTCGAGAAAATTGAAGAAATAAACTCTCAAGTTTATTCAATAAAAATTTCAATAAAATCAACTGATTTTCGGAATTAACCATACCCCTAATTAGAGAAATTTTGGGGGAAACTAGTTTCTCCATAAGTTATAAAAAGTCCTATTTTTATAGGAGTTAATGTTTAGGGTTTAAGGTTTAGGGTTTAAGCCCTTTAGGGTTTAAGGCTTAGGTGGACTTTTTATAACTTATGGAGGAACTAGTTTTCCCCAAAACCAACTCCCCTAATTATATTGGGTTCCTAGGACTTGGAAAAGTCAAAACATTCTAAAAATACTCCTAATCAATATGGTAACCTAATAGACTCCTAAAATATCAAAATAAAGCCTAAATCTACTTTAAAACATAAAATCATTACCTATCTAAATAAAAATCCGAAAATTACAATTAAATAGCAAATAATTAAAATAAAAACCTAAATCTATCCCTATTATGTTGATCTCCATCATTCTTCCCCGCTTGAAGAAAATTCATCCTCAAATTTTAAGTTGTGCTTTGAAGAACACCTCTTGAATTTCTTTGTCATACCTCCGACGAACTTTAAACTTACTAGCCTTCGTAATAATATCCATCCAATCTCCCGATTAAGTTGATACATAGTAATTTATAATTAACTTTTGTATCATCCGTAAACTTGAAAAATTGAAAGTAGTGATAATAAATGGATCTTCGTAAGGATGATTAAAATTTATATCTTCACACACCCACAGTAATTGATTTTGTAGAAAATCATGGTCACCCATTATCATACCAACATGATGTGATGTCAACTCTTCACAAAATTCACAATTACACTCATAAAAAATAGGGGGTTTTGACCAATCGATGAAAAGGTCACCACAGGAAAATATTGTTGAAGAACGTGAATCAAACTTTTTGGGATCATATGTACGTTGATCTACGACTTGTGCGATTCGCGGTTCAAGCGTATCCTCCCCACAGCCATAGACCTCTTCCACAGCGGCCTTCTTTCCTCCTCGTGCCATTCAACCTAGAACGAACCGGAGTCTGATACCAACTGACGTAGCGGAAGACTTGATAGAGATTAACTACTGTATTTCGCTCGAGAAATTCAGCAATCAATCGACAATTTTCGCTCGAGAAAAATGAAGAAATAAACTCTCAAGTTTATTCAATAAAAATTTCAATAAAATCAACTGATTTTCGGAATTAAACATACCCCTAATTATATAGGGTTCCTAGGACTTGGAAAACAAGTCAAAACATTCTAAAAATACTCCTAATCAATATGGTAACCTAATAGACTCCTAAAATATCAAAATAAAGCCTAAATCTACTTTAAAACATAAAATTATTACCTATCTAAATAAAAATCCGAAAATTACAATTAAATAGCAAATAATTAAAATAAAAACCTAAATCTATCCCTATTATGTTGATCTCCATCATTCTTCCCCGCTTGAAGAAAATTCGTCCTCGAATTTTAAGTTGTGCTTTGAAGAACACCTCTTGAATTTCTTTGTCATACCTCCGACGAACTTTAAACTTAGCAGCCTTCGTAATAATATCCATCCAATCTCCCCATTGAGTTGATACAAAGTAATTTATAATTAACTTTTTATCATCCGTAAACTTGAAAAATTGAAAGTAGTGATAATAAATGGATCTTCGTAAGGATGATTAAAATTTATATCTTCACACACCCACAGTAATTGATTTTGTAGAAAATCATGGTCACCCATTATCATACCAACATGTGTGATGTCAACTCTTCACAAAATTCACAATTACACTCATAAAAAATAGGGGGTTTTGACCAATCGATGAAAAGGTTGGTAGGTTTTGACTCACCACAGGAAAATATTGTTGAAGAACGTGAATCAAACTTTTTGGGATCAGATGTACGTTGATCTACGACTTGTGCGATTCGCGGTTCAAGCGTATCCTCCTCACAGCCATAGACCTCTTCCACAGAGGCCTTCTTTCCTCCTCGTGCCATTCAACCTAGAACGAACCAGAGTCTGATACCAACTGACGTAGCGGAAGACTTGATAGAGATTAACTACTGTATTTCGCTCGAGAAATTCAGCAACCAATCGACAATTTTCGCTCGAGAAAATTGAAGAAATAAACTCTCAAGTTTATTCAATAAAAATTTCAATAAAATCAACTGATTTTCGGAATTAAACATACCCCTAATTATATAGGGTTCCTAGGACTTGGAAAACAAGTCAAAACATTCTAAAAATACTCCTAATCAATATGGTAACCTAATAGACTCCTAAAATATCAAAATAAAGCCTAAATCTACTTTAAAACATAAAATTATTACCTATCTAAATAAAAATCCGAAAATTACAATTAAATAGCAAATAATTAAAATAAAAACCTAAATCTATCCCTATTATGTTGTCTCCATCAGTAGTACAGAGTGACTACTCCAATCACCAAAACATAAAGGGAGAAACAACAAAACTAGTAGTAAACTAAAAATAAAGCAAACAAACAGCGAGGCAGCTCATACAGAATCAGCAAAATGGCCCACAGGTGATTCAACACTACCATTCATTTCACTGGCAACCTCATTGATATGTGTTTGTACATAGTCCTAATGGGATAGAAGAAATGGGTCCAACTTGATGTAACAAAAATCACAAAGAACAATGGAAAAGAGCAGCGAGAAGGACTAGTTAACTTGGGAGAAGAAAAGTATTACGGGATGAACTTGAAGTTACTGTAGTTGTTCACTATGACATGGTTGATATATAGGTGTTCGCTAGTGTGGTTCGTACAACTCACGGGACAGGTCACGCGCGGTCCGTACCGCACAGTGGCACGAGGGCACCTTCTAATTGATTCATCCGTACGAATTCACGGCAGTATGTTGTGTCATTTGCCGGGACCATCTAGCAAATCCCCCCTTTGTGTCTAACTAGGCCAAGTGTCACACCACAATTGGGCCACGAGGCAATTCCACAATTCAAGCCACCAATCCAATGCTCCTTAGTGATTCCCGAAAAAATGTGAATACCCCGCCCCCGAAATGCGAAGTTGCATTTGGAGTTTAAAAGATTTGTTGCAATAGGAGGGGAATACTCATTATGGACTGGAAAATAATAAAATAAGGAATGGAAATGTCATTGTTATGATGTTTATAACATGTACAAATGATACAACATGAATTTAATCATCCTAGACTTTCAATCAATATGGAAATAGATTCCAAAAGTGGTTTCAAGTCAACACAGGATAGTAAGTGTTCAATTCATATCATGCTCAATCTGTGATGTCGCACGACAAAAGGAATGTTGTGAAATGCGTACATGTTGGGGACACGTGTGGGAATCTAGAAGCACGTGTATGATCGGCGACGATTGTCGCACGACGCAAAGGGACTGTCGCGCGACAGTAAAGGGTACTGACACACAATAATAAAAGGCGAAAATCAGGAAATTCCTCTAAAGCACAGAGAGACCAAAAGGGAATTAAAATCAAGTCCTTGAGACTTCCAAATGTACTTGAAAGCCCTCAAATTCCAGAATGGGGGTACTTACAAATAATAGGTGGAGATGCTCAACCGACCTTGTCCAAATTCAGGGGGAAAACGCAAGAATGAAGGAGAGGCTTGAGTGCGGTTAAGACCGCACAAAACCAGAAATACTAGAACTGGAAACTACGTTGCCATTCACGAACTAAGTTATCAAACTTAATAAAACGGTCAGCCTTTATGATATATTTACAATTAACTATAATGAGTCGCATGTGCCTTACTCACGTGTGGGAAGAATACCACGTGACGATCACATATAAATATGAATATCCCACAATATGAATCACTAGAGAGTCTAGATTCTAGAAAGTGATCCATCCTAGCCACAATAATCTATTTTGCTAGAATATACATAAAAAATAAACACTTTCACCTTTTCTCCAGAGGAATCCACGAAATTCTTTCAAGCATCTTCAACAATTGTGGTCCCTGCTTTCGCCCATTGTTATTGTCTTTAAAAAGACTGAAAACTAGACATATATGGTCCGTTCATAACTATTGCATGAACCACCACAGTCCATATACCCTAGTTCTTTTTCTTTTGAACATCATCCCTCTTCTAGCGATCTAAGAAGAATTTGGTTCATCATTTCATGCCGCTCAAGTTTCAAATACATTCCCATTGTTACTATCCATGTTCTATAATTATTATTTTCAAGAAACAGACGAGTGAAGCTAGATGTTTCATTACTCAATCTCATTTCAATCATATGCCACCCTAGTGTTTTATCCAGATTCTAACTCAAACCATATCAAAACGTATGTAGTGAAGTATTTAGCTGATTGGTCATGTTTAAAATTATGAAAACAGTGGCAACAGAATGATTTGAGGTACTACAGGCCGCAGGGATACTCATTTGCTATTTTTAGCCTTAATGTAATGGTCGCGTGGTAAAAGGGAAAGTGGAAATGTGAAGCAAGAAATACGCAAGATCACCTTTTAATTGGGTAGTAGTGTAAGAGGAAGTAGGGGGAAGAACGAGCAGTCCTCATTTCATTCTAAGCCCATCATAAATTTTTCTTGCTCCAGCAAGCGACATGTCTTTTGATTCAGCAACTGAAAGAATGAAAAAGAAACCAAAGTGCCCCAATATTTACCTAGTTTCATTTCTGTAAGTGTCATATTTATGTGAAAAGACTGTAATGGTAAAGTGAATTGTGGCACCACTCTTTGATGCCACTCCTTCTCACCCAAACAGTGGCGGATTGATGCATGCGCAAGGGGGTAGTACCAGCACAAAAGATGGAAAGTCAATAGGCAAAAGGGGGGAAAGTCAAGAGCCAAGGATATCAAAAAAACAAACAAAGATAAGTATTGACTAGGATAAGGATTTAGATATTATTAATTGTGATAATAAATTTTGCAATCTTTGTAAAACCTATAAAAGGCTAACTAAATAATGGAATAAACATCCAAGTTATGAGGAAAAGAAAGTTCTAGAGAGTTTGGGGAATTCTCAGTAAAAAATTCCTACTTCTATCTTTTTAGCAATTATCTCTCTCTCTCTCTCTCTCTCTCTCTTTTCCCAGCCACTTTCCAACCAACAACATAGCCAAAAGCAGTTCCAAATACTATTTCCCAGCCCAAAGGCCCATGACGATCTATCTCAAAATCAGCCCATAACACGGATCCAGGATAATATTAAAGTGGGTGCAGAAACTAAAAAAGGAACACTAGTGGGAATGGAACCCGAGTCAAACACTTAATACACAAAAGCACTAACCACTACACTACTACAATATTAGTTGCTGGGTAGTCCGCCTCTGCACCCAAACAACTAGAATTGTCACAGTGAGGAATATTTGGTTTTGGCAGTGGGGGGCGGAAGGGAGGTGGAACTTTTATATCGAAACTTGGATTGATCATTGTGGCATACCATTTAGATGCCACATTATCATCTGAATCAACTCAGTTCTATGATTAGTGAGTAGATTTTTTAACTTATGAGGATAATTGTGCTTGTGGTTAGAATGTTGTAAGTTTCTCTCTTTCTCTATAATTAACTTATCAGTGATTTGCTATCCGTGGTTTGGTATGTATGCTATAATTCCCATGTGATGCAAAAATTTCTTACTTCAATCTCTCTCCAGTTAGTTTAAAGATTGGATTCTTAAAGTATGTGTTCCATCTTAAAACCAGTCGGTAAATAGGGAGTGGCCAATAAACTTTGTTAGTTGAATGCAAGACTTGTATTTACACGATGTTCTTTATTTATTGAAGGCAAGGCTTGTATTTACAAGATGAGGGTTTAGAAATATCCAAAGCGGCCCCTCACGCGTAGCCGGACTAAACGCTTACAAGATGGACTCTTTAGCTCAGGTCCCACAGATATAGATCATCGTGTGCCCAACAGCTCCGGTGGCGCAAAGCTAGATCATCATAGCTTGTTGACCTCGCACATGTAGAGACACTGCTATGATGATGCCATCTTAAATGATGGGATTTCATCTCAAACCCAATTGGTAATGAGAGAAGTAGCCATGATCTTTATTAATTGAAGGCAAGGCTTGTATAGCCAGATGTGGGTTTCGATACTGCTATGAACTTAACATGCTATAGAGCGATAAGACTACAGTGCCTCCACGACAGGGACTAAGCATAAGTAGTCAACTCAAGCACAAGATTATTAGTTAAACCAAACTCAGTGGTTTATGTCATAGCAATTAATGTCCCTTGTCAGTAGGTTTTTCTTCTTTTTTGTTTTTTGGTATTTGCCTACAATAGGACTACTTCGGACAGAGAGAACAAATAGCGACTCTGTATCCATAACTGCACGTGCAACAACGAACTAAAGAGCTTTTCCATATTGGAAATCCGATGAGAGTGACCAAATAAACAACGCCCACATCCGGTCATTCTTAAATCAAGCAACCACAAATGAACACACTATAAGAATTGGGAGGAATTAACAAAAAAGCAATTGAACAATTATGTAAAGGTTCATTCTCAAATCAAGGAGCCACCAAATGAACATACAACAGGAGCCAGGTGGAAGAAACAAAAACCCAATTAAGAAAATTAATACTCCCTCCGTCCCAAAATGATCTTCGCGTTTGACTATTCAAACTTTTTAAGGTTATGAACACTTACTTCACTAGCCATTACTTCACTAGCCATGTTTTGTTTATGCACTTTTAAGCTTAAATTGTAGAAATGAGAACTTTTGGGGACAATGAAAAATGGCAAATAAGAAGATCATTTTGGGACGGAGGAAGTATATGAACTCCTACAGTACTCCACTCAAGCATTAAAACAAACACTTAACCAGCATCAATCAACAAACCCACCAAGAAAAAAAAAAACATGAAACAATTACCAGCAATTTGTACTTCAGCGAGGCAATGTCATCTTTGGACTGTGTGTCCCCTGAATCCGCCGGTGGAGACGGCTCAGTGAACCTAACCTCATCGACACCGGACGCGCAAACGAGGAGATTATCCCTCTTCCTGAGAGAATTAGAGACGACCCTTTTGTGAAAAGAATTGAGATTTTGATTTGGAAGGGGAACAGCAACGGTGCTTGATGATTTAGAAATTGAGAAAGGTTGGGAAGATGATGGAGAGGGATAGCGAGAGAGGGGAACAGCGGAGTGGAGCAGAGAAGCCATTAATGGTGAGATTTACGCTTTCTGATTGGGTGGTGGGAATTTTATGAAGCCTGAACGAGAGGGAACCATCATATTAGGAATGAGACGGGGTGTGGCTGTAGATTGTAGAACAATCGAACATGTAATGCCTAGTGGCCTCGGAGCTTCCAGGTCATATTATTACTGTATTAAGTGAAATCAAAAAATAAAATAAAATAAAATATATTTGTTATCCTCATTGTTTTTAAGAAATCTTACTATTTCCGTCCCAAAATATATCCTCTTTTTTTTTATTATCATTATAACAAGAGTGTTATTATATACACCCACTAATTTAATTACTACACTCACTTTAGTTAGATCACCCACTAATCAAAATTGTACATCACATTTGGTAACTGCACCCACCCCGCTTTACCATTTTATCCTTAATACAAAAACATCTACTCCAGCCAGTGTTCTAAAAAGCGCTCTAGGCGGCCGCGTAGGCTGCGCCGAGGCGCTGGGTGACACTACAACGCCGCGCCTGCCACCAAATCGTTGGAAAAGGCGCCCCTTATTCTAGGCAGTCTAAGCGTCGTTGACTGTCAAATCCGCCTTGGCAATGTTCGTCGAAAATTCAATCTGTGGTCGCCATCGACGCTGTCGGAAAATGGATTCCGGCGAAATTTTGTTCAATTTCTGAAGGGGCTAACGGAGAGAGGACGAAAATGGTGTGAGTGAGAAACAAAAGATTAGCCCGATGGAGAAACTGCTTAGACTATGAGAAGAAGGAGAAGAAGAAGAAGAGATAGAAAGGGGTCAACGCCACTAAGATGAGAAAATGAGAGAGAGGAGGCGCTGAGAAAGTGAAAACGATAGGGAGAGAATGTAGGTTAGGGTTTTTTTCAATTTGAAGGCCATCTAGTATGGGCCATCACTCTATCAGAAAGGCCACAAATATTGACTCAAGTTGGACCAATTTGTGTGGTCTACGTTTGAGATTTTGTGTGGGTGTGTATACGTGTGTGGCTTGGTTTTTTTTATTGTTTTCTTTTTCTTTTTTTTAGATTACGCCTCTTTGTTTAATTGTTTTTTATTTTTTTGTCAAACATCTTTGTTTAATTGTGTGTGAGTTTCTTTGTATACTCCTCTCTCCACCTCATAAAAATAGTTATTGAAATTAAATATTAAAAATAAATAAATAATAGTTGTAGACTTGTAGTGGTATAAAAATAATTACTAATAAATGTGGAAATATACATAATTACATATAAATTTATTAAAATATATAAAAATGCTTTAAGACCTAGGCCCCGCCTAGGCCCCTAGGCGCTAGGCCTGGCTTCGCCGCCTAGCGCTTTTTAGAACCTTGACTCCAGCACCTCACCACCAAAGATACCCACTTTATCCCTCGAAACACCACCACCAAACCCCACCACTGATTTTCCAGAACCAGATTGCCGCCCAGCAGTAACGATGGGGAAAAATCGAGGGCGTTCGCGAGAAAGTCATTTTAGGAGAGGCATCGGACAAATCAATAAAGACACTAATATTTCTCTTCACCAGATTGAATAAAATTTCTTGCCGGTGACCAGAAAGAAACCAACTCTCTGAGGAACATAAATGTTCAGAAGCAAGTGGTCTAATTCAATTTGATTTATGTAAGTAAACCCATAATTCAATTTCTGACAGATCCCTCGAGCAAACAAGGGAATTTAAGCAATTTAAAAAAAAAAGTATTTAACGAAGTCATTGCTATAGGTACAGAAGGCAGGAAGAGATTGAAGATTCAGAGGAGAGGCATGAGAAAGGTGACATGGTAAAAAGGATGACCCCGAATAGAAAAAGGTTCGGTGGAGTATTCTGTCCTTTTTAACAGTGTCATTTTTGTAATTAAAAATAGGTGGGCATACTAACTAAATCAGTGGGTGTGCATATCACCACTCTTATAACAGATAAATTTTTGAACAACAATTTTAAATCCATTTGATTATTCTGATGAAAATTTAAAACTTGTTATTAATAGTATTGTTGATGTTGCATAAATTACAAGTTTTAAATTTAGGGTCCAAAGTTTAGGGAATATGTGTCAATCAGGTTCTGACTTAGCCAATCTTTCTAATTGTTCTGTAAAAAAAACCCTGACTGACAAAAGAACATCAGATACTGATTGACACACACCCTATAAACTTTGGACCCTGTATTGTCATTTGTCCATAATCAAATCAATCTATAATTATTTCTCAAAATTTATTCTCAATAAAAAAGTAAGAAAATCATCCGGTACAAAAAAATATGTATTCTCCCCTAAAATAAATAAGATTTCTTTTTATTCCTTAATAGTGTCAAACTTAGAGTAAAAAATAGTCCATCTATTTCAAAATAAAGCATTATTTTTAAGAAAATGTTCTCTCAAAATAAATAACTTTTTGTGAACAATTTTTTCCTTAAATATTTTTTTACTAATTTGTTTTAACTATTCATTATTTACTTGCAAAATTAGAAGTCTGGATATCAATAAATTTTGTACACTTATGTTACTAAATTTACAAAAAGTTGAAAATTTTGAATTAATCAAAAATTAAAAATAGAAATTTAATTTATGACAAAAAAAATATATGTTAACACTATTTACCCGAATATAACAACTTATATTATTTTCCATTTTTTATTTTTAAGAGTTTAAAGTCGTATAAAAATTCAGTTTCTTCTAACACTAGGAAAAATAGGATTTTTTTCTAAAAGTGTCAAATTCATTGTAAAAGGTGTGAACCGACACATTAACCTACTCCCTTTCTCTCACCTTAAATTGTGAAAAACTGTCAATGTACCGAACCAAAAACTACAAATTTTAGTTCAAATATTATGATAGTGAAATAGGATTTATGGGATTAAGATGCTTAATTTTCTAAAATTAAGATCATTGCATACCATTTTCTCAAACGCGAGCACTTCTCACCACCAATTCCCTACCACTTACTACCATCACCATCCACCACTACACCAAAGCTCAACACCATATACCATGGGCCACCAATGCCCACCGTCAACATACATTCAAATTTTATGTCACGACCGCCATCACTCATTTACAAGAAACCATCATTTTTATTCTATCGTTGCGATTTAGAACAATAATCCCAAAATAAAACACATACAAACACGAACACACACTAATCTAACATCGAACATGCACGAATACACATTAACTTATGGATCTGGAAGATTAAACACACATATACCGATACACACATATATACCAAACATACAAGCATACATACGGATTATTTGATTGGAAGATCTAACACATATAAACACAAACAAACATGTGAACAAACACGCACGCACTACTAGACCTAGTAGATCTAACAAACACATAAAAAAACACATAAATTATCAAGAAAACGAACACGCAAACACAATTAATGAGAAGGGGAGAAAAAAAAAAGACAACCTGAGAAGATGAAGGCAGCGACGAAGAAGACAAGAACTCAATGGCGACGTTGTTGTTGGTGGTCCTAGTTGATGACGCCCTGGTTTTGGGGGTCAAATAATAGAATCTCTAGCTTTATGTCTCATGAACCTGGTATCACAACACAACCAAGAATACCGTTAGAACTAGAGCCGGGTTTGAATCCGGCTTAGGCCTCGGGTGTGGGAGTAAGATCTCTGGGGAAAACTTAAGAAGGCTTTGAATACCTTGTAATGTGAACCTTGCCCAGCCCGACAAGACTCAACGATCCAAATGGAACCTAAATCGTTCTAATTGAAGAATTGATAAAGATCGGAGGATACCTTGATCCAACGCCCCCTTATGACGCAAACCAAGGACTTAGGTGATGTGAGATGGATGATGAAACCAAGACCTACACTCCCAAGTAGTGACAACCATGGACTATATGAATGATGCCACAAACAGTGGTGGTGAATAGTTTAATAAGTCAGAGTTGAACACAAAAATAAATACAATTTTGATGAGTTCAATGTTTCAAAAACAAATAGAAACTCTCACATATTATTTCAAAATTGGATGATGACAAATGAAGAAGCACTTGAGTTTATATAATGCTTAAAACAAAGAGGATATACATCACAATAAATTCATCGAAAACTCTAAGGGTGTGTCCACACTTATTCTTCCATGTGATAAATATATAATCAACAAAGGGGAATGATCATAAACAACAACAACAACAACAAAGCCTTAGTCCCAAAATAATTTGGGGTCGGCTAACATGAATCCTCATATGTCATCGTGATAAAAGGAAGAGAGAGAGAGAAAGAGAGAGAGAGAGAGAGAGAGAGAGAGAGAGGGAGAGAGGGGGAGAGAGAGAGAGAGAGAGAGAGAGAGGAAAAAGATGGAGAAAATAAAATAAAATAAAATAAAATAAATAAATAATAATAATAAAAAGTACGATCAACCCCCATCATTCACATGAATTTTCGCCCTCCACTCCGGCCTCTTCAACGCCACATCTTCATCCACTCCGAGTAAACTCATATCATTTTCAATCACCTTAATCCATGTTTGCTTGGGTCTTCCCCTACCCCTCACCATTTTATCACTTCTCCACTCTTCAGGCCTCCTAACAGGTGCATCACTCGGTCTCCGTCTCACATGACCAAACCACCTTAGACGATGCTCCCTCATTTTATCCTCAATGGGCGCAACTCCTACTTTACCCCTGATCACCTCATTTCTCAATAGATCTTTTCTTGTATGCCCACACATCCATCGTAGCATACGCATCTCCGCTACATTCATCTTATGAATATGATACTGTTTCATGGCTCAACATTCAGTGCCATAAAGCAGTGCAGGCCTAATTGCCGTGCGATAGAATTTTCCCTTTAATCTATTTGGCATGCCACGATCACAAAGAAACCCTGTGGCACTCTTCCATTTCAACCAACCTGCTTTAATCCTATGAGCCACATCTCCATCCAATTCTCTATCTTTTTGGATAATAGATCCAAGATAGCGAAAGAACTCGGAAGCTTGGATAATCTTTCCATCGAATGTGATCACTCCTTCCTCTCTGCTTCCAACTTTGCTAAATTTACACTCCATATATTCAGTTTTGCTTCTGCTTAACCTAAAACCTCGAGATTCCAAAGTGCGTCTCCACAACTCCAATTTACTTTCAACACCTTCTTTTGTCTCATCAATCAGCACAATATCATCCGCGAACAACATACACCATGGAATATCATCTTGGATTGACCTCGTCACTTCATCCATTATCAGGGCAAAGAGAAAGGGACTAAGTGCAGAGCTTTGATGCACTCCAATCGTGATAGGGAACTCTTCTGTATTCCCAACGCTTGTCCGTACACTAGTACTAACTCCATTATACATGTCCTTGATAATATCAATATATTTCTTTGAAACGCCTTTCTTTACTAAAGCCCACCAAAGTACCTCTCTTGGCACTTTATCATACGCCTTCTCAAAATCAATGAAAACCATGTGCAAATCTTTCTTTTTATCTCGATATTTCTCCATGATTTGTCTCATAAGATAGATTGCGTCCATAGTCGATCTGCCGGGCATAAATCCAAATTGGTTATCCGAAATATTCATAATTTTTCTTAGCCGTTGTGCAATCACTCTTTCCCAAAGTTTCATAGTATGGCTCATTAGTTTGATCCCTCGATAGTTGGCACAATTTTGGACATCACCTTTGTTCTTATACAAAGGGATTAGGGTACTTTTTCTCCACTCCAATGGAATTGTGTTACTTCTCCATATCTTGTTGAATATTGTTGTTAACCAATCTATTTTCCTCTCCCCAAAACATCTCCACACCTCAATTGGTATTCCATCCGGCCCTACGGCTTTCTTTAATCCCATCTTTTTCATCGCCATTTCCACTTCACCCTTTTGAATTCGCCGCATAAAATCTCGATTAATCATACTCGAAGGGATAGTTATATCTCCAATATCCTGCTCTTGATTGCTATTAAACAAGGTATTGAAGTACGAACTCCACCAATTTTTTTATCTCTTTATCCCCGACCAACACTCTTTGGTCCACATCCTTAACACATTTAACCCTCCCAATGTCTCGTGTCCTCTTATCCCTCATATGAGCAAGTCTATAGATGTCTTTTTCCCCTTCTTTTGTATCCAATCTATCATAAAGTTTCTGATTCACCTTTGCTCTTGCATCTTTTACTGCTTTCTTTGTTTCTCTTCTAGCCTCCTTATACCTCTCATAGTTCTCATCACTCCTGCATTTTCCCAATAATTTATAGCATTCTCGCTTGCTCTTTATCGCTTGCTTTACTTTCTCGTTCCACCATGATGTTTCCTTACTTTGTGGCACACTTCCTTTAGATTCTCCAAGGATTTCTATTGCCACCTCCTTTATGGTATGCTCCATCTTAGTCCAGGTTGAATCTATATCCATATCCTCCATATTACCCGACCAAATACCAGTAGTGGCCATCTTAGCTAGAAATCTCTGTTGATTCTCCCCTTGAAGCCTCCACCACTTGATTCTAGGTTCTACTAGTGGTTTTCTCTTCCTTAAAATTCTCCTACTTCGAAAATCAAGTACCACAAGTCTATGTAGAGTTGCAATACTTTCACCTGGAATAACCTTACAGTCAGTGTAACTCTTTCTACAAGCATTTCTTACTAAGAAGAAGTCAATCTGACTTTCATTACCTCCACTTCTATAGGTCACCAAGTGTGATTCTCTCTTCTTGAACCAAGTATTAATTATACTCAAGTCATATGCCATCGCAAACTCCAAGATCCCGTTCCCTACTTCATTCCTCTCCCCAAAACCAAAACCTCCATGAATGCTCTCAAAGTCGTGTCGACTAGACCCCACATGTCCATTAAGATCGCCACCAACGACTAACTTCTTACCACTAGGTACGCGTTGTACAACCTCTTCTAAATCTTCCTAGAACTCTTGTTTAATAGATGCGTCCAACCCTACTTGTGGTGCATAGGCACTAATAATAGTTATAATCTCATCACTAACCACAAGTTTAATACCAATAATCCGGTCACACTTCCTGTACACCTCCACAACATCATCGATATACTCCTTGTCAATAATGATACCTACTCTATTCCTACCCTTATCATTTCCTGAATACTAAAGCTTAAAACCCCAAGGTGCTATTTCTTTAGCTTTCTCTCCAACCCACTTAGTTTCTTGTAGACACATTATGTGAATCTTCCTCCTCCTCATAACCTCCACCACTTCTGTTGATCTCCCTGTCAAAGAGCCTATGTTCCAAGTTCCAAATCGCATCCCACTAATCTTACCCCAACCATGGAATAGCTTCTTTACCTGCACTCATCCGCAATGCAGGAACCCTTGCATATTTGACACCACCCCGGGCGCCGAGGTGGCGCGTCGCTTCCGGGCGATGACCTAGCAACCTTTGCATACTTATCACTATACCCAGGCCTAGGAAGTGTAGCGCGTCGATGTGAAGGGAACACCCCAACGATATTCATATTCGGATTCATGTCATAAGAAATGTGACAAAGTTTTTACGCTGGCTGTCACTGTTGGGTTTCCAAGTAACATGCGCAGCGGAATTTAGCATTTAAAATTTTAAGAAACCCAAAGCCATGGATCCGTTCGTATGATTAAATCAAATACAACATAAGAATAAAGGAATAAACTAACCCTTGATGGCTATCAAATTCTCTTGGTCTTTGGTGGAGGTTTGAAGACTTGATCACGATCACAAAGCTAGAACACGAACTTTGAAGATGATGATTTTCACCCTTTAGCGGTATCCACACTTCGAACGAATATCAAAGGAGCTTCTTTGATCTTGGTTGCTAGACCAAATTGTGAAACACTTTTCACAATCAAAAGAACTTTATGGAATTTATTTTGTGTATTATTTTGTTCCTCAACCAAGAATGTCTTGGAACAAAATAAACCCTCTCTCAAACTCTTTGAGACTCACAAAATCATTGGCCTAGAGTGCTGGCCGAATTTGGTCTTTTATACACAAGCATGACCTATTCCAAATAGGAAACTTGTGTCAAAATCCGTCCAAAATTCGTTTCCTAATCAAATTAGGAATCTGCCACCCGACAGTACTGTGCGGCCGCCCAAAACCCTCTGTGCGGTCGCACAACTATCTGAAACAAAACTGGTACATTTCTGAGCTAAGTGTGCGGCCGCCCAGTCCATTATGTGCGGTCGCCCACTTCCCAGAAAGTCCAGAATTTCCAAAATTCTAATGTAGTCCTTTTAAAGATTCGTTCTATTGTGTGTGACCCTCTAGGATTATACTAAGTTGGCAATGGGTTCAAACATGAAACCATAAGATATGATTAGGTTCTAGCAACCGTCATACCTACCCAAATAGTAACTAGATACAAGTTCGCATTCCTTTAGAATATGTCACAATCCCTTTGTCCACGATGTCATTGAACACAAGTCATGGTCAACAAGTCAACTTGTTTTGTTCAATACTTTCTCGATTCCGAATATGTTGATAATTCAAATGCTATTGATCCAATCAATCCATTTGAGTCCGGCCGAACATTTCATCAACATCATTCCTACGAGTGGCCCAAGCTTGACATCTCTCCGAGGAGGGACAAATTCATTTAGATTATTATTCTTCCCTACGTGAATCCGATTATGCCAATCACACCCTTTATAACTACCGTGTTAAGGTAGCGTTTGAATATGTCAAACATAATGTTCATCAAGTGGAAGACTATAATAACTTCATGTCTAAGGATTCAAATGACATAACTAATATGAGATATATGTACGACATAGACCATGACATAGATCTCATACAGCGGGTCATGTCCAGTACCTTGTTCCAAACAAGTACCCATAAATCTAACATGATCATCCCATGATCATTTAGCCTTTATACTAGTGCTCAACAAGTACTAGGGACGGAGATTATTATAAGTAAACATGAACAACAATAATAATCAAAACATCTCTTTATTGATATGAAATAAATGATAACAATTACAACGTTTATTAAACGTGCCTAGGGCACCACTACCAACAATCTCCCACTTGCCCTAGGTCCAATCTCCCATGTATCTAATACCCATGGACCTAACATGACCATCATGTTTAGCTTGTGGAAGTCCCTTTGTTAGTGGGTCCGCAACATTGTCATCAGTAGGTACTCTGCATATATTTACGTCTCCCCTATCAATGATCTCTCGAATGATATGAAAACGCCTAAGTATGTGTTTGGATTTCTGATGTGCTCTTGGTTCCTTTGCTTGAGCAATAGCACCATTATTATCACAATAAAGGTCTATTGGATTAGCAATACTAGGAACCACTTCAAGTTCAGTTATGAACTTCTTAATCCAAATAGCTTCCTTTACAGCATCCGATGCAGCAATATACTCAGCTTCTGTTGTAGAATCAGCGGTTGTACTTTGCTTGGAACTCTTCCAGCTTACAGCTCCACCATTTAACATAAACACAAAACCCGATTGCGATCGGCTATCATCTTTGTCGGTTTGGAAGCTTGCATCCGTGTAAGCATTTACAACGAGATCATCTTCCATTCCTCCATAGACCAAAAACGAGTCTTTAGTCCTTCTCAAGTACTTAAGAATCGCTTTTACAGCTATCCAGTGATTTTTGCCAGGGTCGGATTGGTATCTACTTGTCATGCTCAAAGCATAAGATACATCCGGCCTAGTACAAATCATGGCATACATGATGGACCCAATTGCCGAAGCATATGGAACATCATTCATTTTCTCACGCTCATCTTTTTTCTTAGGACATTGAGTCTTGCTTAGAGAAACTCCATGTAACACGGGCAAGGTTCCTCTCTTAGAATTTTCCATACGGAATCTTCTAATGACCTTGTCAATGTATGTACTTTGGCTTAAACCAAGTAGCCTCCTTGATCTATCTCTATAGATCTTAATGCCAAGAATATATGCGGCTTCACCCATATCTTTCATTGCGAAGCACTTTCCTAACCAAGTCTTTACAGACTGAAGTGTAGGAATGTCGTTTCCAATGAGCAATATGTCATCCACGTATAAATAAAGAAAAGCACTATGCTCCCACTAATCTTCTTGTATACACAAGGCTCATCTTCGTTCTTGATGAAACCAAACTCTTTGACCGATTCATCAAAACGGAGATTCCAACTCCTAGAAGCTTGCTTCAATCCATAGATGGATCTCTGCAATTTGCATACCTTAGAATTTTTGTTCAAAACCTTCTGGTTGTGTCATATACACATCCTCTTGTAGTTTTCCATTCAGGAAAGCGGTTTTGACGTCCATCTACCATATTTCATAGTCATGATATGCGGCAATGGCAAGCAAAATTCTTATAGACTTGATCATTGCTACGGGTGAAAAGGTCTCATCATATTCAATACCATGAACTTGCCTATAACCCTTCGCTACAAGCCTAGCTTTGTAAGTATGCACCTTCCCATCCATGTCAGTCTTCTTCTTGAAGACCCATTTGCATCCTATGGTTTTTTACACCTTCGGGCGCATCAATCAAATTCCAAACTTGATTGTCTTGCATGGATTGCAATTCGGATTCCATGGCTCCAAGCCACTTGTCAGAATCAGGAGAAGACATCGCCTCTTGGTAGGTTGACGGTTCATCATTCTCAATGATTTCTACCTCATTACTATCCGTTACGAGAAATCCATATCTCTCGGGCTCGGATCATAACCTACTAGATCTGCGACTTGCTTGTGTATTCTGAACAGTTTCCACAACTCCTTGTGGTTCTTGTTCTTGTTCCACTATTGGTTCAATGTTATTTTCTGGGTCTCGAATTTCTTCAAGATTTATTTTACTCCCACTGATTTCTTTAGAGAGAAACTCTTTCTCTAGAAAGACACCAGTTCGGGCAACAAACACTTTGTTGTCCTCTCGGTTGTAAAAGTAATATCCTTTAGTTTCCTTTGGATATCCCACGAAAATACATTTATCAGATTTGTGTGCAAGTTTGTCTGAGACAAGTCTTTTGACAAAAGCTTCACATCCCCAAATCTTCATGAAAGATAGACAAGGCTTCTTTCCGCTCCACATCTCATATGGAGTCTTTTGAACCGATTTAGTTGGAACACGATTTAGTGTGAAAGCAGCGGTTTCTAGGGCGTAACCCCAAAAGGATATCGGAAGATCAACTTGACTCATCATTGATCGAACCATGTCTAACAAAGTCCGATTCCTCCTCTCGGACACACCATTCCATTGTGGTGTTCCGGGTGGAGTCAATTGTGAAACTATTCCACAATTCTTTAGATGATCATCAAATTCTTGACTTAAGTATTCTCCACCACGATCTGATCGAAGTGCTTTAATACTCTTGCCAAGTTGTTTTTCTACTTCATTTTGAAATATTCTAAATATCTCAAATGCTTCACTCTTATGTTTCATTAGGTAAACATACCCAAATCTACTATAATCATCAGTGAAGGTTATGAAGTATTGAAATCCTCCCCTAGCATTGCTACTTAATGGTCCGCATACATCGGAATGTATCAACCCCAATAAGTCGCTTGCCCTTTCACCCAACTTGGTAAAAGGTGTCTTAGTCATTTTTCCAAGAAGACACGACTCACAAGTATCATATGACTCTAAGTCACATGAACCCAAAAGTCCGTCCCCATGGAGTTTTGAGATACGCTTCTCATTAATATGACCAAGACGGCAATGCCACAAATAAGTATGATTTACATCATTAGGTTTAGATTTCTTATTTACATGATAGACATTATTTTCATTCTTGACATCCAAGATATAAAGGCCATTAAATGAATTAGCAATACCATAAAGCACATCATTTAAATAAATAGAAAATTTCTTATTCTCAATAAGAAACTTAAAACCTTCATTATCCAAACAAGAAATTGAAATAATATTTCTGCTTAAATCCGGAACATAATAACAATTGTTCAAAACAAGAATTAATCCGGAAGGTAAAGTGACTTCATAAGTCCCTACGGCTAATGCAGCAACTCTTGCTCCATTCCCCACACGTAGATCTACTTCACCTTCTTTAAGCAGTCTCCTATTCTTTAATCCCTGCACATTTAGACAAATGTGAGAACCACATCCGGTATCCAATACCCAAGAATCAGTGGTAGAAAGGAGAATATCTATCATATAGATACCTGATGTCGACGCAGCCTTGCTGCTCTTCTTCTTCTTTTGCTCTTCCAAGAAAGTCTTGCAATTACGTTTCCAATGACCAATTTCTTGACAATGGAAACAGATTGCATCCTTTTGTGAATCAGGTTTTGCCTCAGAAGCCTTGGCAACCTTTGCCTTGCTTATCTTGGGTTTGACAACTTTTGCCTTACCCTTTCCTTTGGCACTAGCCTTCTTCCCATCATGAACCAAGAGCACGGGAGAACCTTTCTCCACAATTTTCATCTCTGCAGTTTTGAGCATCCCATGCAACTCAGAGAGATTCTTATCCATTCCATGCATGTTATAATTCATCACAAACTGATTATAACTTTTAGGCAATGAATTAAGAATGAGATCCGTGGCTAGCTCCAATGGGATTGGATAGCCAAGTTTCTCAAGGTGCTCTACATAACCTTTCATTTTAAGAAAGTGAGGACTCACTTGTTGCCCTTCATTCATTTTACAAGTAGTGAATGCAACAATGGTCTTGTACCTCTCTTGCCTAGCTTGCTCTTGAAACATGGTTCTCAACTCCACGCCTATCTCATAGGCTTCCAAATGTTCCAAACTTTGTTGGAGTTTTGAACACATAGCAGCAAGCATGAGACAACTTACATCTCTAGAATCATTACGATGTTTCTTGTAATTGTCTCTTTCTACCCTAGGGGCAGTAGGCGGTGGTTCAGCGGGGAGAGGCCCATCGAGAATGTACAACTTATCTTCTTGCCTAAGAACGATTCTTATGCTACGGATCCAATCCATAAAGTTGGTACCATTCTCTTCGAGCTTATCCTTCTCAAGGATCGATCGCAACGACATTGATTGAGTGTTATTAGTCATTATCTACAAATATGCAAAATTTCCAAAATTTAATAAGTACCGATTTTCATTAAAGAGATAAATAATGTATTTTCAAACAAAATACTCCCACTAAATTATATAACCTTCATATACATCCAATGTATAATATAATTTAAATGGGTTGAGATCCCGCTTTAATCTAATTTTGAGTACGCTTTGGCGCACCGCTCAAAATTAAATCAATTAGGTAGACAACTCTTGTCAATCATATCTCATATGACTCTCAGTTCTTTTCATGAGATTCTTTAAGAAATCCAATTTCAAAAAGCATGTTAAATCTCATCTTTGCCTTAAGCCCAAAACTGTTTTGACGCTTAATTAAGTCCAACCATTTTAAACGCATAGGAAACTCTTATTCACTCATCTTGCTCAAACATGAATAAAATCAACGCACCTCGCTTTGGCGAGCCCACATAAAATTACTCATGTATAACCAAGTGTTTTAATCATGGCATGGCAAAAGGACTTAAAACTTTCTTTGAAGGTTCATCACATATAGCATATAACACATTTATGAGCACATAATATAAACATGTTATACATCAAGTTTAGCCACTAAATTAATCTCCATTAATTTAAGCATGGTATTTATGTGTCATTAGTTTCTCTATAATTATGAGGATGAGACTATTTCAACTTTGGTTATTATCTCCAAATCAAGACAACAAGAAGTGCGGTCGAACTAAGCCATTAGGCAACCACAATCCCGCACTAATTCAAGAAACCAAGAAAGTAGTCCATGTGGCCGAAACTAAGCAATAGATGGTCTCGATGAACGTAGGCCAATTGCATTCACAATTCCACATGGATCTCCAATCATTGAATCAAGAACTTTGTTTCTCAATTTTAGCAATTATGAACTCTTCATAATTCTAACTTCGTTTTATCTTTGAAACTTTGATTGCGATCAAGTTTGGGAAACACAATCTCGATGAACGCAGATTAGCCATCCAAACCTTGAACCAATCTTAGAATCACAAGACTAAAACAAATAGGAAAATCAAACCCCAAAATCCACACACAAACCAATTACCCAAAACCCATTCCAGATCAGCAAGTCTGGACTGGTTCTGTTACTGGTTTTGTTTAATCTTTCGAAAAATTCCAGATTCTGGTTTTAACCAAAAATCAGACAATCTGATCCTTATGTGCGGCCGCCCAAAACTCACTGTGCGGTCGCTCAAACATGTGCGGCCGCCCAAGTGATTTTGTGCGGTCGCCCAAACTGATCAGAATGTACAGAATTTTGAAGTTCGAAAATTTTGTCTCAAAATCGTTTTTCCCCGATTATTAAAACTTTGATCCAATCAAAAATTAATAATCAACAATTCTGAATCCACCATAATTTATTTATTGCGATTGAATCGTGCGATTAAAGTTGCAAAACAATAAACCACATAAAATCACATAACACATAAACAACATATATTCCAATATTCAAATCATGCAAGGCACATAAACAATTTATATACACATAACATGATCCAAGTATTGAATTAATCAACATGAACGGGGATCTGATACCACTGTTGGGTTTCCAAGTAACATGCGCAGCGGAATTTAGCATTTAAAATTTTAAGAAACCCAAAGCCATGGATCCGTTCGTATGATTAAATCAAATACAACATAATAATAAAGGAATAAACTAACCCTTGATGGCTATCAAATTCTCTTGGTCTTTGGTGGAGGTTTGAAGACTTGATCACGATCACAAAGCTAGAACACGAACTTTGAAGATGATGATTTTCACCCTCTAGCGGTATCCACACTTCGAACGAATATCAAAGGAGCTTCTTTGATCTTGGTTGCTAGACCAAATTGTGAAACACTTTTCACAATCAAAAGAACTTTATGGAATTTATTTTGTGTATTATTTTGTTCCTCAACCAAGAATGTCTTGGAACAAAATAAACCCTCTCTCAAACTCTTTGAGACTCACAAAATCATTGGCCTAGAGTGCTGGCCGAATTTGGTCTTTTATACACAAGCATGACCTATTCCAAATAGGAAACTTGTGTCAAAATCCGTCCAAAATTCGTTTCCTAATCAAATTAGGAATCTGCCACCCGACAGTACTGTGCGGCCGCCCAAAACCCTCTGTGCGGTCGCACAACTATCTGAAACAAAACTGGTACATTTCTGAGCTAAGTGTGCGGCCGCCCAGTCCATTATGTGCGGTCGCCCACTTCCCAGAAAGTCCAGAATTTCCAAAATTCCAATGTAGTCCTTTTAAAGATTCGTTCTATTGTGTGTGACCCTCTAGGATTATACTAAGTTGGCAATGGGTTCAAACATGAAACCATAAGATATGATTAGGTTCTAGCAAACCGTCATACCTACCCAAATAGTATAACTAGATACAAGTTCGCATTCCTTTAGAATATGTCACAATCCCTTTGTCCACGATGTCATTGAACACAAGTCATGATCAACAAGTCAACTTGTTTTGTTCAATACTTTCTCGATTCCGAATATGTTGATAATTCAAATGCTATTGATCCAATCAATCCATTTGAGTCCGGCCGAACATTTCATCAACATCATTCCTACGAGTGGCCCAAGCTTGACATCTCTCCGAGGAGGGACAAATTCATTTAGATTATTATTCTTCCCTACGTGAATCCGATTATGCCAATCATACCCTTTATAACTACCGTGTTAAGGTAGCGTTTGAATATGTCAAACATAATGTTCATCAAGTGGAAGACTATAATAACTTCATGTCTAAGGATTCAAATGACATAACTAATATGAGATATATGTACGACATAGACCATGACATAGATCTCATACAGCGGGTCATGTCCAGTACCTTGTTCCAACAAGTACCCATAAATCTAACATGATCATCCCATGATCATTTAGCCTTTATACTTGTGCTCAACAAGTACTAGGGACGGAGATTATTATAAGTAAACATGAAGAACAATAATAATCAAAACATCTCTTTATTGATATGAAATAAATGATAACAATTACAACATTTATTAAACGTGCCTAGGGCACCACTACCAACAGTCACATGCCTACCGCAACCCTCATCCTTTATCCTGGCTTGGGACAGGCAAGGGTGAATCCTTAGCGGATTTAATCCTTGGCGGATTCAACAAAGGGGAATGATCATGTAACGCCAATCCTTATTATCGTTAAATATTTGACATATTTGTTAAATACTTGAACTTGCATATTATGTGTTAGTTTTACTTGGGTTAACTTGTTAACTGCTTTAAATAGTTAAGGTGGTTAAATGTCTAGTTCTGACTTTTGGGTCATTTGTGAAATTTTGACTTTAGGGGCCTTTTTGTTAAAAGTGAAACTTGAGGGGCCTAAGTGTCATTGTTGAAACTTCCAAGTATAAACTTGTTGGCTTTTCTTCTCTGGGTATTTCTTCCCCAAATCATTACGTATACTTCCTCTGTTTCATAACCTAGGGTTAAAAGTTTTCCTTATTCTCGACTCCTCGAGTTTAATTATCCCTCCGTTCTTGATTCCGATCCCGGATTAATATTCGTGGCGTTGAATAGAGCGTTCCAGGCCGAACAGAAATAAGTTTGGGTAAACTTGAATTTTGACTAGGTAAGTTATTAGCTCCCCCTTGCTTGTAATAACATGCATAAATGTTATTCTCAATACTTGTGATTGTTAATTTTGTGTTTGGGGTGATTTTTGTGATACTTGTAAATTTGGGACAAAGGGAGTAATAATCCTCTGTGGGAAATAATGAAAGAAAATGAAAGAGTTAGTTTTGAGCTTGTTAATGCAGTCTGGGCATATTGAAGTTGTTAGTAAAGGTTACTCCTACGTTTTGGGACGGAAAATATTTCAACCTGGGAAAGAAATAAGAATTTCGCATTTTAGTACACTGTGCGACCGCACAAAAATGATTGTGCGACTGCACATCTTTCTGAAGGGTTTTTCAAAGAAATTGACATGCTTGTGTGCGGCCGCACAGTCCATGTTGGGCGACCGCACAGTCACCTGAAAAACAAAGATGTTGTTTAAGTTTGTATAAGTTGGAAGTAACCCTAGTTAAGGTATATAACCTTAGTATAAGATGTCCTAGCAACTGTTGTGATACTTTAGGGGCATCATACTTGGTCTTAAATATGTATACTCATTGAATTAAAATGAGAACATAAGTATAAGAGTAGTATCCCTTCTTTATGTCTTGAAAGTGCTATGAACAAGCACTAATGTGTTATACTTGTTGTGAATCCAATGATTGTGCACCTTAGAGACATTAGCTTGAGGTCTTAGACTTGAACATCCTAAGAATAGGATTGGGATTTGGTAAGAGTAAATGTATAACTCTTATACTTGTGTGAATGTCCAAGAATTGGAAGTTATAACTTGAAGTATAAGATAATAAAATCTTGTACTTGACTTGACACCAATACATATGTATGGTAGTGAACTTGAAAGTGCTATGAACAAGCACTAATGTGTATGAGACATGTTCTTGTTGTGTATGTGCAAACATTGCATACATTTTCTTGATACAAGGTGACTTCTTGATTACTTGAAGCATGTTCCTTGTTGAGCTAGTCCACTACTTTTGGATTAGTTCTTCTTCCGTAGTTCAAGTAAATATCTACTTGTACATTCTTGTGTGAGTCCAGCTGGTTCTCCTTGCTTGTTCGAAAATATATAGGTTCACGCTTGTCGCGAGAGCTGGGGTTTAAGTGACAATCGGGTCCCTATGTATTTCCGCGTGACCCCTTACTACCGGCCATAGTAAGGGCATAGCTTCCTTAGTTGGAGCAATAAGCCTGACTTAAGTGAATGCTAAACTCTTGTCTTGATCACCTCGTGAATATTCATGAGTCGTGATATTGGGAATGACACTGGTTACCGGGTCTTCTGATACATACTGAATAATCAGTTCCTGTTATTGATCGTGATTGTCAAAGTAATACAAGCTACGACAACAATGGTATTCTTGGGAGGAATAAGGAAGGAAGCAATATCCTTATCACTTGCTTGTTTAGCTTTATGTGCTACTTGATGAGTGGATTATCCTCTCATATACTTGTTACTTGATGATACTTGATAAATGATTACTTGAGTATCTCTTTTAATTGCATGATAACATGTCATGTAGTTGCATCTAATAGCTTACTGAGATTTATCTCACCCTTTATTTGTTCCCCCCCAGGAAAGGAAGGATAGTGCGCAGTGAGGCTCGACATAGTTGGGAGCTTGCTTCGCAGGTCGTGATTGTTTTGGGGATTGTGTCCTTTTACACTTGGTGAGGACGATGTATTGGGTTGTATAACTCCTTATTTTTGGGGTAGACAGTATTGTTTAGTTCTTATTGTCACTAGACATCTTGTATAGTACTCTTAATGCCAGCTTATGTGCTAGGCATGTTTCCGCTGTGTATGTATTAAGTTTGGTTTTAAATTTTCTTGTCTAGAACTCGTGTTATGAGCTAGTATAGCTCCTTACTCTAGAGTATATATATATCATGTCAGTTTGTTAAACAAATGTCATTAAGTTTCTTGTTTCTCGTTAGGCACTCCCATCCAGGTTCGAGGTTCTATTAGGGGATCCCGGAACCTGGGGGCGTGTCAGGTTGGTATCAGAGCTACCCTGGTTTAGCTACCCTGTTTAGCTACCTTGGTTTGCTCTAAGTCTGGATAGGGTCTATGGCCTAGGTATGGGTGAGTCTTGGGGTGTTATTAATAACGCTGAGTGTTTACCTACAGGTACAATGAGTTCTGAAGGTACAAGTGGTAGTAATCAGCTGAGATCTATAACTCCTCAAGAAGAAATGGTTGATAATGTTGACTGGGATTATCCTAATCGCCTTACAAGGTTCTTGAAGCTGAAACCTCGTAGTTTTGACGGGGAGTTTGATTCTAAAAAGGCAGAGGAGTGGATTGAAAGCATTGAGAAGATCTTCACAGCCTTGAGATGTGTGGGTGGTGATAAGGTAAACTTTGCAACCTTTAAACTTGAGAAAGCGCTGAACATTGGTGGCAAGTGTTGAGTAAAAGCTGGGAACTGGAAGGTGTACCTCAAACATGGGAAAATTTTCTGAAAGCTTTTAAGTCACATTTTATTCCAACAGTGGTCCAAGATAGGAAGGAAATGGAATTTCTTAATCTGGAGCAGGGAAGTCTGACCGTGGGGCAATACTCAACCAAGTTCACAGAATTGGCGAGGTATTGTGATCACTTAGTTCCAAATGAAGCCAAGAAGGCACAGAGGTTTGTTAAAGGGTTGAGGACTGAGTATAGGAAGCAACTTCTTTCTCTACAGCTCTCTAGCTATCAGCAAGCAGTGGAGAAGGCTTATACTATTGAAAATGATATTGAAGAACACAAGGTGAAGTTGGGAACAACCATGACTGGTCATATATCAGAGAAAACTCAGGATCTGGTTCTAAAGGTGGTAAATCTGGCCGCCAAGATCGTCGATTCCGACAGCCAACCGAAAGCAAAGGTAGTGTATCAACTGGTTCGAGGACAACAGTCCAAGGTTCCAGGAGAGTATGTGGCTTTTGTTCGAAAGAAGGCCATTCTGAAGACAAGTGTTGGCTAAAGCAAGGAAAGTGTTTATTGTGTGGTGAAGTGGGGCATTTTGCTAGGAATTGTCCTAAAAATAGAGGAAATCAAGATGGGGTTACAAGTCAGCAGGCTTCAGGTTCCAAGAGAGATAGTGGTGGTCGACCAAAAGTTCAGGGTCGAGTGTTTGCTTTAGATCAGCAGGGTGTAGCTGAGTCTTCTGCGGTCATAGGAGGTATTATATTACTTTCTAGTACGAGAGCGCGAGTCTTGATAGATCCTGGCTCATCTCATTCTTATGTGGCATCTCATTTTGTGTCGCATTTGCATGTTTTTCCTGATTCTATGCCTTATGTGCTAGAAGTATCTTCCCCTATGGGAGATTGCATGTTTACTTCTGAGGTCTACAAGAAATGTGAGGTTCTTGTGGGTGATCATGCCCTTCTTGCTGACCTAGTCGTGTTACCTATAAGGGACTTTGATGTGATTCTTGGCATGGATTGGCTATATGTGCATCATGCATCTGTTGATTGTTATAGAAAAGTAGTAACTTTTTCTATTCCTGGTTTGCCTGATTTTACCTTTGAAGGTGATAGGCCTTTATGTGCTATACATGTTATTTCTGCTTTAAAAGCTAGAAAACTTTTATCTCGTGGTTGTGCCGGGTATCTCGCATGTGTACTTGATCAGAGTTTATCTGTTCCCAAGATGGAGGATATTCCTGTTGTGTCTGAATTTTCAGATGTGTTCTCTTCTGAGTATAGCATGCCACCTGATCGAGAGCTTGAGTTCTGTATTGAGTTATTACCAGGTACAGCACCAATCTCTAAAGCACCCTATAGAATGGCTCCGGCTGAGTTGAGAGAGTTAAAAACACAGCTTGAGGAATTGCTTGAAAGGGGCTTTATCAGGCCTAGTGTATCACCGTGGGGTGCACCAGTGTTATTTGTTAGAAAGAAAGATGGGACTCTGCGATTGTGTATTGATTACAGAGATCTTAATCAGGTAACTATCAAGAATAAATATCCGTTACCCCATATTGATGACTTGTTTGATCAGCTTCAGGGTTCAGTAGTGTATTCGAAGCTTGACTTGAGAAGTGGTTATCATCAGTTGAAAATCAGATCTGAGGATATACCAAAGACAGCTTTCCGTACCAGGTATGGGCATTATGAATTTATTGTTATGCCATTTGGTTTGACAAATGCTCCAGCTGTATTTATGGATTTGATGAACCGTATATTCAAGCCATATCTTGATTGTTTCGTGGTGGTATTCATTGATGACATTCTTGTGTATTCTAAATCATGGGCTGAGCATGAACAACATCTCAGAGTGGTATTACAAGTTCTTCGTGAGAAACAACTATTTGCAAAATTCAGCAAATGTGCTTTCTGGTTAAAAGAGGTTTCATTCTTGGGGCATGTTGTGTCTGCTACTGGTATTGCAGTAGATCCTTCCAAAGTTGAAGCAGTTGTTAACTGGAAAAGGCCAACTACAGTGACTGAAATCCGTAGTTTCTTGGGCTTGGCTAGTTATTATCGGAGGTTCATTGAGGGATTCTCCAAGATTGCTACTCCATTGACTAATATGACTCGAAAAGCTATTTCTTTTGAGTGGAATGACAAATGTGAAGCAAGTTTTCAGGAGTTGAAAAGGCGTTTGACTACAGCTCCAGTCTTGGCTTTGCCTAATGGTTCTGAGCATTTCATGGTTTATACTGATGCTTCTAAAGAAGGATTGGGTTGTGTTTTGATGCAAGATGGCAAGGTAATAGCTTATGCTTCTCGAAAATTATCTCCTTATGAAAAGAATTATCCTACTCATGATTTAGAGTTGGCTGCGATTATTTTGCTTTGCATAAATGGAGGCATTACTTGTATGGAACCAAATTTGAAGTCTTTACCGATCATAAAAGCTTGAAGTACTTGTTTTCTCAAAAAGAGCTTAACATGAGGCAACGTAGATGGATGGAGAAATTGAAGGATCATGATTGTACTATCCTTTATCATCCAGGAAAAGCAAATGTTGTGGCAGATGCACTGAGCAGAAAGACTTATATTTCTTGCCTGATGATTCGTGAATGGAAGATGTTTGAAGACTTGTGTGATTGGAGTCCTTGTGAATCAAATCATGGAGTTATCTTTGCTAATATAAAGGCTACTTCAGATTTACTCCAACAGATCAAAGAAGCACAGGTAACTGATTCTGAATTGCAGAAAATCATTAGTGGAATGAATGAAGGAAAGCAACCAGATTTTTCTTTAATAGTGATGGAATTCTTACCTTTCGAGGCAGAGTTTGTATTCCAGTTGATCCTGAGATAAAGAAGAAAGTTCTTGAAGAGGCTCACAAAACCAAGTATACTATTCATCCTGGAAGTACTAAAATGTACCAAGACTTGAAGAAACATTTCTGGTGGAACAATATGAAAAGAGAGATTGCTGAGTATGTTTCCAAATGTTTGATTTGTCAACAAGTAAAGGTGGAACATCAACGTCCAGCAGGTTTGTTGCAACCATTAGAAATTCCAAAGTGGAAATGGGAGCATATTACTATGGATTTTGTGACTGGTTTGCCACGTACCAGACGAGGCCATGATGCTGTTTGGGTTATAGTGGACAGGTTGACTAAATCAGCTCACTTCTTGTCTGTTTCCATGGGATATTCATTGTCTCAATTGGCATCTTTGTATGTTCAGGAGATAGTCCGACTGCATGGGGTTCCTGTGAGTATTGTATCTGACAGAGATCCTCGTTTTACTTCTCGATTCTGGCAGGCTCTTCAGGGTGCTATGGGTACTAAATTGAATTTCAGTACTGCTTTTCATCCTCAATCTGATGGGCAATCTGAGAGACTTATACAGATTCTCGAGGATATGTTACGTGCTTGTGTTATTGATTCAAAGGCAGTTGGGATACTCATCTTCCTTTGGCTGAGTTTGCTTATAATAACAGTTTTCAGTCTAGCATTGAAATGGCTCCATATGAGGCTCTTTATGGTAGAAAAATGTCGATCTCCTATATGCTGGGATGAAGTGGGAGAAGCTAGACTCTTGGGTCCTGAAATGGTTCAACAATCAGTTGAGAGTGTGAAACTCATTCGAGATAGATTGCGCACAGCTCAGAGTAGACAAAAGAGTTATGCAGATCATCGTAGAAGGGATCTTGAATTTCAGGTAGGTGACTTTGTATTCTTGAAGGTCTCTCCTCGTAGAGGTATAAAGAGATTTGGGAAGAAAAGAAAGTTATCTCCTCGTTATATCGGTCCATTTGAGATTCTTGAAAGAGTTGGGAAGTTGGCTTACAGAGTGGCTTTACCTCCTTCTTTATCTGGTATACATGATGTATTCCATGTATCTATGCTTCGCAAGTATATGGCAGATGAATCACATGTTCTTGAGTATGAGGCTATTCCATTTCAGCCTGATTTGTCTTATGAGGAAACCTGTTGAAATTCTTGACTGGAAAGAGCAAGTATTGCGTACCAAAAGGATTCCTATTGTGAAGGTCCTTTGGAGAAATCATGAAATTGAAGAGGCTACTTGGGAAACCGAGAAAGAGATGCGAGATAAATACCCGAGCCTATTTGAAAACTTTGGTAAGTAAAAATTCGTGGGCGAATTTTCTTTAAGGTGGGGAGGATGTAACGCCCATCCTTATTATCGTTAAATATTTGACTATTTGTTAAATACTTGAACTTGCATATTATGTGTTAGTTTTACTTGGGTTAACTTGTTAACTGCTTTAAATAGTTAAGGTGGTTAAATGTCTAGTTTGACTTTTGGGTCATTTGTGAAATTTTGACTTTAGGGGCCTTTTTGTTAAAAGTGAAACTTGAGGGGCCTAAGTGTCATTGTTGAAACTTCCAAGTATAAACTTGTTGGCTTTTCTTCTCTGGGTATTTCTTCCCCAAATCATTACGTATACTTCCTCTGTTTCATAACCTAGGGTTAAAAGTTTTCCTTATTCTCGACTCCTCGAGTTTAATTATCCCTCCGTTCTTGATTCCGATCCCGGATTAATATTCGTGGCGTTGAATAGAGCGTTCCAGGCCGAACAGAAATAAGTTTGGGTAAACTTGAATTTTGACTAGGTAAGTTATTAGCTCCCCCTTGCTTGTAATAACATGCATATGTTATTCTCAATACTTGTGATTGTTAATTTTGTGTTTGGGGTGATTTTTGTGATACTTGTAAATTTGGGACAAAGGGAGTAATAATCCTCTGTGGGAAATATTGAAAGAAAATGAAAGAGTGGTTTTAGAGCTTGTTAATGCAGTCTGGGCATATTGAGTTGTTAGTAAAGGTTACTCCTACGTTTTGGGACGGAAATATTTCAACCTGGGAAAGAAATAAGAAATTTCGCATTTTAGTACACTGTGCGACCGCCACAAAAATGATTGTGCGACTGCACATCTATTCTGAAGGGTTTTTCAAAGAAATTGACATGCTGTGTGCGCCGCACAGTCCATGTTGGGCGACCGCACAGTCACCTGAAAAACAAAGATGTTGTTTAAAGTTTGTATAAGTTGGAAGTAACCCTAGTTAAGGTATATAACCTTAGTATAAGATGTCCTAGCAACTGTTGTGATACTTTAGGGGCATCATACTTGGTCTTAAATATGTATACTCATTGAATTAAATATGAACATAAGTATAAGAGTAGTATCCCTTCTTTATGTCTTGAAAGTGCTATGAACAAGCACTAATGTGTTATACTTGTTGTGAATCCAATGATTGTGCACCTTAGAGACATTAGCTTGAGGTCTTAGACTTGAACATCCTAAGAATAGGATTGGGATTTGGTAAGAGTAAAATGTATAACTCTTATACTTGTGTGAATGTCCAAGAATTGGAAGTTATAACTTGAAGTATAAGATAATAAAATCTTGTACTTGACTTGACACCAATACATATGTATGGTAGTGAACTTGAAAGTGCTATGAACAAGCACTATGTGTATGAGACATGTTCTTGTTGTGTATGTGCAAACATTGCATACATTTTCTTGATACAAGGTGACTTCTTGATTACTTGAAGCATGTTCCTTGTTGAGCTAGTCCACTACTTTTGGATTAGTTCTTCTTCCCGTAGTTCAAGTAAATATCTACTTGTACATTCTTGTGTGAGTCCAGCTGGTTCTCCTTGCTTGTTCGAAAATATATAGGTTCACGCTTGTCGCGAGAGGCTGGGGTTTAAGTGACAATCGGGTCCCTATGTATTTCCGCGTGACCCCTTACTACCGGCCATAGTAAGGGCATAGCTTCCTTAGTTGGAGCAATAAGCCTGACTTAAGTGAATGCTAAACCTTGTCTTGATCACCTCGTGAATATCATGAGTCGTTATATTGGAATGACACTGGTTACCGGGTCTTCTGATACATACTGAATAATCAGTTTCCTGTTATTGATCGTGATTGTCAAAGTAATACAAGCTACGACAACAATGGTATTCTTGGGAGGAATAAGGAAGGAAGCAATATCCTTATCACTTGCTTGTTTAGCTTTATGTGCTACTTGATGAGTGGATTATCCTCTCATATACTTGTTACTTGATGATACTTGATAAATGATTACTTGAGTATCTCTTTTAATTGCATGATAACATGTCATGTAGTTGCATCTAATAGCTTACTGAGATTTATCTCACCCTTTATTTGTTCCCCCCCCAGGAAGGAAGGATAGTGCGCAGTGAGCTCGACATAGTTGGGAGCTTGCTTCGCAGGTCGTGATTGTTTTGGGGATTGTGTCCTTTTACACTTGGTGAGGACGATGTATATGGGTTGTATAACTCCTTATTTTTGGGGTAGACAGTCTTGTTTAGTTCTTGTGTCACTAGACATCTTGTATAGTACTCTTAATGCCAGCTTATGTGCTAGGCATGTTTCCGCTGTATGTATTAAGTTTGGTTTTAAATTTTCTTGTCTAGAACTCGTGTTATGAGCTATATAGCTCCTTACTCTAGAGTATATATATATCATGTCAGTTTGTTAAACAAATGTCATTAAGTTTCTTGTTTCTCGTTAGGCACTCCCATCCAGGTTCGAGGTTCTATTAGGGATCCCGGAACCTGGGGGCGTGTCAGGTTGGTATCAGAGCTACCCTGGTTTAGCTACCCTGTTTAGTACCTTGGTTTCTCTAAGTCTGGATAGGGTCTATGGCCTAGGTATGGGTGAGTGTTATTAATAACGCTGAGTGTTTACCTACAGGTACAATGAGTTCTGAAGGTACAAGTGGTAGTAATCAGCTGAGATCTATAACTCCTCAAGAAGAAATGGTTGATAATGTTGACTGGGATTATCCTAATCGCCTTACAAGGTTCTTGAAGCTGAAACCTCGTAGTTTTGACGGGGAGTTTGATTCTAAAAAGGCAGAGGAGTGGATTGAAAGCATTGAGAAGATCTTCACAGCCTTGAGATGTGTGGGTGGTGATAAGGTAAACTTTGCAACCTTTAAACTTGAGAAAGCTGCTGAACATTGGTGGCAAGTGTTGAGTAAAAGCTGGGAACTGGAAGGTGTACCTCAAACATGGGAAAATTTTCTGAAAGCTTTTAAGTCACATTTTATTCCAACAGTGGTCCAAGATAGGAAGGAAATGGAATTTCTTAATCTGGAGCAGGGAAGTCTGACCGTGGGGCAATACTCAACCAAGTTCACAGAATTGGCGAGGTATTGTGATCACTTAGTTCCAAATGAAGCCAAGAAGGCACAGAGGTTTGTTAAAGGGTTGAGGACTGAGTATAGGAAGCAACTTCTTTCTCTACAGCTCTCTAGCTATCAGCAAGCAGTGGAGAAGGCTTATACTATTGAAAATGATATTGAAGAACACAAGGTGAAGTTGGGAACAACCATGACTGGTCATATATCAGAGAAAACTCAGGGATCTGGTTCTAAAGGTGGTAAATCTGGCCGCCAAGATCGTCGATTCCGACAGCCAACCGAAAGCAAAGGTAGTGTATCAACTGGTTCGAGGACAACAGTCCAAGGTTCCAGGAGAGTATGTGGCTTTTGTTCGAAAGAAGGCCATTCTGAAGACAAGTGTTGGCTAAAGCAAGGAAAGTGTTTATTGTGTGGTGAAGTGGGGCATTTTGCTAGGAATTGTCCTAAAAATAGAGGAAATCAAGATGGGGTTACAAGTCAGCAGGCTTCAGGTTCCAAGAGAGATAGTGGTGGTCGACCAAAAGTTCAGGGTCGAGTGTTTGCTTTAGATCAGCAGGGTGTAGCTGAGTCTTCTGCGGTCATAGGAGGTATTATATTACTTTCTAGTACGAGAGCGCGAGTCTTGATAGATCCTGGCTCATCTCATTCTTATGTGGCATCTCATTTTGTGTCGCATTTGCATGTTTTTCCTGATTCTATGCCTTATGTGCTAGAAGTATCTTCCCCTATGGGAGATTGCATGTTTACTTCTGAGGTCTACAAGAAATGTGAGGTTCTTGTGGGTGATCATGCCCTTCTTGCTGACCTAGTCGTGTTACCTATAAGGGACTTTGATGTGATTCTTGGCATGGATTGGCTATATGTGCATCATGCATCTGTTGATTGTATAGAAAAGTAGTAACTTTTTCTATTCCTGGTTTGCCTGATTTTACCTTTGAAGGTGATAGGCCTTTATGTGCTATACATGTTATTTCTGCTTTAAAAGCTAGAAAACTTTTATCTCGTGGTTGTGCCGGGTATCTCGCATGTGTACTTGATCAGAGTTTATCTGTTCCCAAGATGGAGGATATTCCTGTTGTGTCTGAATTTTCAGATGTGTTCTCTTCTGAGTATAGCATGCCACCTGATCGAGAGCTTGAGTTCTGTATTGAGTTATTACCAGGTACAGCACCAATCTCTAAAGCACCCTATAGAATGGCTCCGGCTGAGTTGAGAGAGTTAAAAACACAGCTTGAGGAATTGCTTGAAAGGGGCTTTATCAGGCCTAGTGTATCACCGTGGGGTGCACCAGTGTTATTTGTTAGAAAGAAAGATGGGACTCTGCGATTGTGTATTGATTACAGAGATCTTAATCAGGTAACTATCAAGAATAAATATCCGTTACCCCATATTGTTTAGTTCTTATTGTCACTAGACATCTTGTATAGTACTCTTAATGCCAGCTTATGTGCTAGGCATGTTTCCGCTGTGTATGTATTAAGTTTGGTTTTAAATTTTCTTGTCTAGAACTCGTGTTGTGAGCTAGTATAGCTCCTTACTCTAGAGTATATATATATCATGTCAGTTTGTTAACAAATGTCATTAAGTTTCTTGTTTTCGTTCTGGCACTCCCATCCAGGTTCGAGGTTCTATTAGGGGATCCCGGAACCTGGGGGCGTGTCAGATCATCTAGAATGAAAATACTAGAAAATGAACCAAGAGTAAAAACTTGTCAATTCCCATCTAGGAGGACCACCCTTGAGTAATTCAATAATAACTTCTTCTAGAGACCTCCGATTAAGGACCTGTTTAGCCCGTTGGAAACTAGACACATGTATCCTTCCGAAAACATATCATAAGACTTATTTGGATATCTATATCCTTCTTGGAGTCTCGTCAAATTTGGAAAAAAAATCTAAAAATGCTAAAAATTCCTAGAGCTTCATAAAAACCATGGTCATGGAATGAATCATGGGTAGGCCATGGACGGGGCTGGAAATTCAAGATTTAGTTTTGTTTTTGGAACTCTATTTGAACCGAAATCCATTCCAAATTATCCCCCATTGCCTTTGAACACTTTTTCATTGATTATGAAGTCACAAATAAAGTTGGCAAGCATATTTTTGTCCATGGTCTGTCATTGGACCCTTGTACACTTAAGTTGCACCATCTTCCCTTTCTAGCATTGGCATGTCCTCATCACCTTGGGTGTGTGATTAGGGTTAGAGCATGTACCTTGCCCGTCGGGGCAAAAGAGGTTATTTATAGGACTCAAGTGGGGATATAGAAGGATCATTATCCTCTTAATAACTACCTCTGTCCCTGCATATACACGTGTCGAGACCTGATTGGCTTGTTAGGAAAGGACACTAAAAAGTAAGGGAGCATGTCTTTGGTGGGATAAAGCATGCCAGGTCAGAGTGGTGGTGTTGGGTATGCTTATTATAAACCACTCCTATTACTTAGATTTGATTGATCCCATAACCTAATTTTACTTTCTGTGGACTTTAGGATATATTGTAAGAAGTGTTAAAACTTCATTTTTAGAATAGTCCATTTTAGTAGAATAGCCTTTAGATTGATAGGTCTTAAATTTTCTAAGTCTGGAAATTTCGTGGTCAATCACTTGACCGTGAGTCTCCTGACTGCAAGCCATGACCGCATTTGATCAAAGTCCAAGAAACCAACTTTGATTCAAACTTAACCATGGTCACACTTGTGTCCAAAACTATGGTTTGTTTATAACATTGCAAACATTCAAATTTCAAATTTGAATACAACTGTCAGTTGGACCACCACTACTCTGCAACAAAAGGACAACTCAGACTGAGCTCCAATCAGAATTCAACATCTCATTGTCCTTTAACTTGGACCCCAAGTATTTCAAACGTCTAGTCTATCATTCAAGGCTATAAATAGACCTTGAGTTCTTCATTGAACATTGCTGAGATTCTAAGAGAGAAATTGATGTTGAAATTCTTGGTGATTGAAGATCATACTCAAGATTTCCAGAATCCTTTAAATCTTCAAGCGTTCACCTTTAAACCTTCAAAGATCTCCAGCAACATTCAAGTCATCTCAAGCCTTATAACACACAAGATTCATTAGGATCTACAATCACTTAGATTTCAAAGAGCTTTTGATTTTTACACACACTCACCCTGATTGATCAATCACATAGAATGAATCATAAGGGATACACTGGTCTAAGTCTAGGATTGTTCTTCATAGAAAGTAGGGTGTTGATTCAATACTTCATCTATGTAATCTGTACTTAAGTGAATCAATATAAACCTCATTCAAAATCCAAGACTGACCATCTTGGTAAAGGACGTAGATCTTTTAACAGATCAAACATTTCCAAATCATTGTGTCATTTACTGACTGCTCTTAACTTTCTGCAAATTTACTTTTAAGTTATGTTCATCTTGTTCTTCATTGTTCATATTAATCTTGTTTGTCGTTTAGTGTTTGATCTTTCAGATATCCAAACTTATTGTGAATTATGTTTGTATGTTCTCCATTTTGCCTAAGCTAAAATCTGGCTAACTTATCATTTTGCCAAACTTTCAAGACTATAACTTTCAAACTCTCAACATCTACCTTGACCACACCTCTATCTTGACCGCACTCCCCTGACCAAACAATTCGACAGCAACTGATTGACTGTGAGTGCTGGCATCCAACACTTAGTGTTTTTAGGTCAAAACCAACTCTATCTCATTTCTATCAAAACTTCCGCTGTGCATATTACACTTGACCGCGTGGTTTTTTTATTGACCGCAAAATTCAAGTTGTAATCATAAGGTTGAATTTTGAAAAATGGTTGAAATATTAAGTAGGCTATTCAACTCCCCCCCCATCTAGCCTACATTTTATACCCTTGTTGTTTCTTTGGGACCAACAGGTGGTTCGGAAACCATGACACATGGGATTCGTCACTACACAAATATTAATGGTTACTTGGACTTATTTGACAATCATACTATACTTGGTACGGACAGGGAGCCCGGAGGCTAAAGCTTAATCATTGGGATAACGGGAGGCTAAGACTGCTAAGTAGGGACTTTTGGGTATGCTTATTATAAACCACTACTATTACATGATTTGATTGATACCATGACCTAATTTTATCTTTTATGGACTTTAGAACATATTGTAAGAAGTTTTATACTTTATCTAGATAAGTCCATTATTAGTTATATAGGCTTTGATAGATAGGACCCTCAAATTTCAAAGTCTGAAGATTTACGGTCGGGGTCATCACTCGACCGCATATTCAAAGTCAGCAAGCTAGGGTGAAGCCTGTCGCATATCCTAGGTTTTCGCATCATCCACCTTGCCCCCCCTAGGTTGAAGATCAAGTCAAACAAGTTTGGTTCAAATTAACCATGGTGTTGGTCCCAAAGGGCAACAATTGTATGAAAAATAGCTAGAGGAGGGTGAATAGCTGTTTTGAAATTCTTACGAACCCTTGAAATAATCAATGGAAAATGTCAACTAAGTCCTTTAAGCGTTATGAAATTCACCTAAATGAAAGAGTGAAATGCACATCGGAAATTTGGTTAAGTAAATAAGGCGCAAATATCAAAGGGAGCGCACACACAAACTAAGTTTTGGCTCAAAGTATGTGTTAAAAGACTCTAAGACAAATATCAAACAAACACAACAATATCCAACTCAATCAATCTACAATGAATAAACAAGAAAATAGTGAGATAAGTAATTGACTTAAAAGTAAAGAGCAATAAGTAAGTACGCGCTATTTGGAGAGGTTCGATCGTGAAATGATCTACGTTCTCTACCAAGATGGTTAGTCTTGGATTTTCTAAAAGAGATCATATAGTATGAGTTAGTTACTAAGTAAAACTTTTGAGTACAATCAAACTCAAAGATATATATATATCTATGAAATAACAATCCTAGACTAAAACTAGTGTATCTCTCTAATAAAGATCTAAATGATCAAACTTAAAAAGTGCGCGTGTGTTCTTAGATTTAAAGCTCTTTAGATCTATATGATTTAGAGCACAAGAAATCTAGAGTGTTTTGGATTGAGGATCTGGGCTAAGTATGAAGGTATGAAGGTATTCTTGAGAAATCTAGGAATTCAATGAGAAATCTTCAAATCTTCAAATCTTCAAAGTATTCTTGAGAGCGAAAATTCAGAGAGACTTAGCAATACAAATGGTTGAAGTTATGAGGTATTTATAGGTGAGCTCTTGGAAACTAGCCGTTGTAAATCCTTGTGGATAAGCTCAAGGATAGATGTGTTGGATCTCGTTGATTAGAGCACATGTCCTTTTATAGCCGTTAGACACATAACATTAATATAGCTGTTGTGGACAGATGTCCCCATCTTGCGGTGCATACATGTTATTTTATTCACCGTTGGATCTTTTGGAATAATTTGAATCTTTGAAAAATACACGTCTTCAGCATCTTCAAAAACTACTAAGTGTTGAGAAAATGATACATGAGGCGCAACATACTAGGCGCGTTCAGGCGTGCTAGTGCTCAGGCGCGTAGCCGCAAGCCTATTTTGATGTCTCAAACAAGTTTTCTCAAAACTTAAGTTATTCATCCCTATTTCAAAGCATATTCTTTTTAAATGGACTATCTAAAAAAATGAAGTATAAATACTTCTTACATATGAGTCTAAAGTCTAATAAAACTTAGGTTATGGATCAATCAAATCTATACATTAAAAACTGATATATAAGTGGGCATACCCAACAATCTCTCTCTATTTGATTGATGCCATTACCTACTATAACAGGGAAAACCGTTATACTTGATAAAAACATGTCCAAATGAATGATATTGGTAAGTTATGTCTCAAGTTAATGCACACACTAGTCCAAGTTATAGATTTCTAATCTATTCCACAAAAGATAGCACAATACATTTGGAAAGATAGAAATAACTTTCAGCACATTCAAAAGATATGAGTTTGAGTTTTGAAATATGTTTAAACTGAAAGTATGCAAAGATGATGAGTTTAAAGATTTTATGCATGAGATGTTTCTTTAAAACAATGCATTCATTGTTCTACAAATGATCGTTTGAATGAACAAGGTTAGATAAAACAGTGAGATGCAGTTCTCATTAATACTTGCTAATAATAAGAGTTACAAATTACAAGTATTCAAAATGAACTGAAACAAAAGCACTGAATCAAACTCCAACATAACTAAGTATGAAATTAAAGTTCAAAAAACCAACAAGCAGAAAACAAACAGGAATTCAAGGAGCTTTGGGAGGCGTATCTGGATCCTTGGGCACGTTTTCATCTTCTTTCAGCCATTCTTTAATGTTGTTAACTATTCGTCCAATCTGTTTTGACAGTTGATAACTTCCATTGGCAGTAGAAAAGGTATCAGAAACTCCATCACCAGAAGTGCCTCGTCAGGCACATAAGTAGGCACATCATTCATAGCCTTTTTGAGTTTCTCTAGTCTGATCTCTTCAAGATCCTTATCAACTAGATCCATGCCTGCTTGAATAGCAGCATCAACTTCTTCACTGGATAAACACTTGTGTTTGGAAGGTTGTTCCCCCTAAACTCGTTCCTCATCTGATTCACCAAATAATTAGGACTTGAGTTTTTATGAAGAAATGGTAGGGGGTGAGCGTGCAGCAGGCACTGGTCTAGAAGGAACAGACACAGGTTGAGGGTCTGCGCTTGATCCTGTGCACAAAGCCTTTCTACCCTTGCTAACTCAGTGGATTTCTTAGCTTGATAATATGTATCCCTTTTTCTTTGTGCTTCAATACGACTGTCTGCATGCGCCTTCTTCATTTATTGATCTTCTTTAATGTGCTCCCTTTGTGCGCTTAGGTGGTCGCCCTCCTCTTTCAACAAAGTCTATCAAACTTCGATTTTGATCACGAGGCGCATGTCCCCTCTATACTCTTATTTGTTACAATCTCCCTTCTTCATTCAATCCTTCTTCATCAGTTGCAATTTGTTTGCCTTTGTCTGTGCCTTGGTCTGCGCGGGCTTGGTCATCTGCGCCAAGCTGCGCTTATGCACCTTCTTACGCTTCTGCGCCTTCATTCTCAGATTTAGTGGCTTCATCAATCAAGCCAGCTTCAACATCTTGAATCACAACTCTAGTTGCGTACCTCACTGGCTTGTTTTTGCGCTTCTTTAGTGCTAAATTTTCTTTTTCGAAGATATGGACCTCATCATCTTGTAAGTCAGGATTCTCTCTAATGAATTTTTCAAGGTCATGATAAGTCAAGAAAATTTTAGTAAGAAGTCGACAGTCAGTTTTAAACTTTATCTTTCCATCCTTTTTATTCTTGTTGTACTTCTCTATCTGCTCCATTAAATTTTAAATAAGACCCTATGCCAGTCCAGTTTTGCCTTATCCATAGTCGTAGCAGTGTACTATTACTCCATGGTGAATTTAATAACATTTCTAGTTTTGAATACGATTGAAGTATCCACTAAATGCGCTATGAGAGTGAGTAAGACTCCACCATCTCTAATTTCAACTGATTTGATGTTATCTTGAAGAGTGGGAAATATTGAGAGGTGCTTGCGCCATAACATTCTACGTTGCGACTGAGTAAACCCTAGAGAAACCAGCCACATCAAACTCAAGTAACTCTCATATATCTCCATAAACAATAGAGATAGGAACACCAAGAATAGTGGCATTGATAGTATAACAGGGACGCTCATTCACTCCTGTAGAAATAATCTCCGCTATTGAGAAGAATTTATCAACTAGTAGAGTAGGGATGGCCAAACCGGATCGGAACCGGACCGGAACCGTAAAACCGAACCGGAAAAGCCCGGAACCGGAGCAAACCGGGGAGGAAACCAGAACTGGACAAACCGGAACCGCAAGGCATTCGGGCCGGTTCAGGGTCACATAAATGGCGAACCGGACCGGAACCGGAACCGGAACCGTACCGAAAATCCCTTGTTTTTCAATAATTTTAAAGGGGGGGACCGGAACCGGAGCCTAACCGGAACCGGATTGTGCCAATCGGAACCGGGGTAAGTGCGGGCCGGTTCAGGGTCACATATATGGCGAACCGAAACCGGCGGTTCCGAACCGGAACCTGGACCGGAACCGGTTTTGGCCATCCCTATAGGAGAGGAGTGTAGAAGGGTTGATCCATAATGAATAATGGTAAAAGACCAATATCTTTGATAAATGACATTATTACAATCCCTATAGACTTAGCAGAAAGTTCAAGGACATGAAATGTTTCACTATGTTTGAAATTTGTGGGATCCTACAAATAAAAACACGAAGTGTTAGATATGTAGATCAGGCGCATAGAAACATAGTTATGAACTGAGTAAACATTGGCCGCATAAAATCTATACGCGCACACTTATGGGCGCATAAGGTGGAGCATAGAGAGAAGGCGTATAGGGTTACTCAAGCGCATAATCATGGTTCTAGCTACACAAGCAAAGCATAAAGACAGATATAAAATTATAAGCTAAGTAAAGATATCAGGCGCATAGAGTTTAGGCGCAGATACATGTAGGTGCATAAAGTGTGAGGCGCATACATGGAAGGCGCATAAAGGATACGCGCATGAGAGCTAAACTAGGCGCATAATGATGTGTCTAAATTTATACTTAGCAAAAATTCATAAGCAAAGTACTAACATGAAATATAAAAATTTAAAGATCAAAACATGTGAAAAATCAATAGCATGTTATGAAAATCAAAGGAGCCAAAATATGGATAAAAAAAAATGAAGAACACGAAGAACATTACATGAATGCTCGAAGAACATCAAGAACATGAAATTCATAAAACGTCACCAAATTAAGCATATAATATGTCAAAAATGACGAAAACAACACAAGGATTAACAATATGTAAGCAAAATCATCAAAAACTCAATTACAAATCCAGAAAATGAACATGAACAACTGAAAAACTCGAAAACCCATAAAAGAGAAAAATCTAAGATTCGCAGCCTATAGTTCAAGAATAGTCGAAAAACTTGTCTCTAAATGTTCGAAATATACCCAGAAACATAACCCAATAAGAATCATATCAAGGATAAAGAAGAAATCGAAAAAGGGATAAACCTAGTGTTCGAACATCACAAACTGCAAATCGGCTATGAAAAATCGTGTAAACAGGAGTTTGAGGTTGAGGTTGAGGAAATCATACCATTTCATCTTGGGTTGACTTTGATTTTGAAGATGTAATTTTCTTAGGACCCATTTTGTTATATAAATGATGAAATTTGAGGAAATGAAAAAGAAAATAGATAGAGAAAGAGTGAGGATGTTGGGATGTAGAGAGAGAGAGAGAGTGACGATTTAGAGTGAGAAGAAGTTACTGTAGCATTAAAGAGGTAGTGGAGGGAGTCTGGTTACTATATACTAGTTCTAGGTTTTTAAGGTAGTGGGGAAGTGGAAAAGGCAATTATGGAGTGAAAAATAGGAAGAAGTAGAGTAGTGGTCATAAATTTATGGGATATGTCATAAAATGACAAAAAAACTGTTCCACTTCCCTCATAAGTGTATGAACAATTTTGGATTTTTATGCACAAATATCAAAACTATCTATTTTGATATAAGTTTGGGGTGCATAAGCTAAATATTACATCCCTAGAAAATAAAATTTTGAAAAACATATAACGAGAGAAAATTAATTGTACAAGAACCCTTGAGCAATCATAGAATGTCTTTGACAAGACAGGGGTCAAAATGCATTCAATTGAAAAGTACAAACATGGTCGTTGTGAAAATTTAAAGCAATGCAATCATTGATATTAAATGAGGCGCGTGGCTTTGTGACGCGAAAGTATATGCGGGCGCATAACTTAACTTGACTGGGGTGCAATATGTCATGAGGCACATAACCTTTCTAGGTTCAAACACATAGCAGGCATATGAACCATAGTAGGTGCATGATTTATATATGGCATAATACATTGTTTGGCGCAATAGGTTTCTTCAAAACCTTTAAAAATTTATTTGTACCTATAATATTGAAGATACTCACAAGACAAAAGAAATCATTAGTAATAACAAAACTATATGGACTTATTTGAGTTCAATCATACCATTTATCCTCTAAAGAAAGTGAGCCTTTCTGAATTAAGTGCTTTTGTAAGAATGTCAGCAATTTGATTGTCGGTTCCACGTGTTCTAAATTAATATTTCCCTTTTCAATATGGTCTTTGAGAAAATTATATTTGATGTCTATGTGCTTGGTCTTAGAATGCATGACAAGATTTTATGAGACAGCAATTGTTGATGTGTTGTCACAATAAATGAGACAATTTCCTTAAATGATATCATAATCCACCAATTGCTGTTTCATCTAAAGAATCTGACATCAACAAATTCCAGCAGCTATGTACTCCACTTCGGTTGTTGAGAAAGATACTGATCCTTGTTTCTTGCTAGCCTATGCAACAAGTCTATTCATTAGTACTTTTCCTATCAATTGTGCATGCTGCATAATCTGTTTTTGAGTAACCTACAAGATCAAATTTTGAATATTTGATATACTACAGTCCAATGTTAACAGTACCAGATATATATCTTATAATACTATTTATAGCAACCAAGTGCGCTTCTCTAGGGTTAGATTGATAACGAGCGCAGACACAAACACTAAGCATAATATCAGGCCCACTAGCAGTAAGATAAAAAAGAGAGCCATTCATATCTTGATAAAGAGTTTGATTAACCTTCTTACCTATCAAGTCTTTGTCTAGTTTATTACCGGTGGCCATTGAAGTGTTGTATGCTCTTGCATTTTTAATGCCAATCTTTTTGATTAGATCTCTTGTATATTTGGCTTGGTTGATAAATATGCTTTCATTCATTTGCTTAATTTGAAGTCCGAGGAAGAATGTAAGTTCTCCCATCATACTCATTTAAAACTTTCTCTTCATAAGTTTCTCAAAGCGCTTGTACAACAATTCGTTAGTAGAACCAAATATAATATCATCAACATAAATTTAAACAAGTAAGGTATGATCATTATGTTTGACAACGAAAAGAGTAGTATCGATTTTATTGTCCGTGAAGCCCTTTCTAAGAGGAACTTGGATAGTGTATTGTATCATTCTCTTGGAGCTTTTTTGAGTCCATACAAAACTTTTGGAGTTTGTAAACATGATTTGAATATTTTGAGTCTTCAAATCTAGGTGATTGAGCTACATAGACTTGTTCTTGAAGTTTACCATTAAGAAACGCACTCTTCACGTCCATTTGATATAACTTAAAGTTCTTATAAGCAGCGTAAGCTAGAAAGATTCTGATAGCTTCAAGTCTTGCTACGTGCGCAAAAGTTTCATCGTAATCAATTCCTTCCTCTTTCATATATCCTTGTACAATCAACCTTTCCTTGTTTCTAGTGATGGTTCTATTCCCATCCATCTTGTTTCTGAATACCCACTTTGTACCAATCACTCCTTGATCATGTAGTCTTGGAACCAGAGTCTAAACCTTGCATCTTTTAAATTGATTGAGTTCTTCTTGCATAGTAACAACCCAATTTGGATCTTGGAGCGCTTCATCAGCCTTATTTAGTTTGTTTTGAGAGATAAATATTGTTTATGCATCAAAGTTTGTTACTCTCCTTGTTCGAACCCCAACATTAAGATCAATAATAATGTTTGTAACAGGATGATCTCTAACTTCACGAACCTCAGGAGGTAGGTCAGGTTGAGTAGTTGGAACATAAAGGTCTTTAATAGGTACAACTTCACCTGATTCAAAATCATCATAGATAAGTGGTTGATCGGGTTCACTTGGGTTATCCAGAGCAACATCAATCGCACTATCAATATGAGGCGCAGGAGTAGTTGTTCCAAGCGCAATTAATGTAGATGGATTTCCTTGAGTTGATTTATTCTGATCTTGTGTAGGCACAACTTGTATATGAGCACCTGTCTCAATAGACTCAACAGAATCATCAGAAACATTTGGAGCCAAATGTGGCTCAAGAAGACAATATTTATCAAAGGTAACATGTACATATTCAACTATCACTAAAGTAGATTTATTAAAAACACGAAAGGCTTTTGAATGTTTGGCATACCCAACAAAAAGACATTCATCATCTTTGGCATCAAATTTACCTCCACGTTCATTTTCGTTGTAGAGGATATATCATTTGTATCCAAAGATTTTGAAAAAAAGCAATGTTGGGAGCTCTTCTACGCTAAATTTCATATGGAGTCTTGTTGTGAATTTTGTTGATGAGTGAACGGTTTTGAGTAAAGCATGTAGTGTTGATAGCTTCTTCCCAAAAATACTTTGGAAGTTTGGCTTCAACAATCATTGTTTATCCAGCCTCAATCAACGTCATATTCTTTCTTTCCACAATGCCGTTTTGTTGAGGAACTCCAGCAGTAAAAGATTTATGATCTATTCCATAATCATTACAATAGCGAGCAATAATGTTTTTTGTAAATTTTGTTCCATTGTCGGATCGAACGCTAACTATGTCATCTTCTTTTTGAGTTTGAAGTAGTCTAAAGAGAGTGGTCAAAATGTCGTAACAATTATCTTTTGAGAACACCATTACCACCCATGTGTATCTTAAATAATCATCCACCACAACTAGAGTGTATTTGTTTCCTCTAATAGTTACTGTGGTAACTGTGCAAACAAATCTATGTGAAGCAGTTGCAAACATCTAGAAATTGAAGGAGTGGTCTTACTGGAGGAAGACTGTATCGGTTGTTTGCCAAGTTGACATCTGGCACATTTTTTGATGCAGAGGAATACAACCAAGATCAACCATAATGGAAGATCTCGAACAAAACAGAAGGAATTAACCTTCAACAAGCCAATAATGGCTTATAGGGTTTGAACCCACACGAAGTTGCAAAGGAAAACTTTAAAATTAATAATAAAAAACGTGTTCAATACAAAGAAATAAAAGAGTATTTATAACCTAACAAATAATAAAACCCTACTCCAAAAGGACTCCTAAAAGTTTACCAAAAAGACCCACCCCAAATAAGTAACAAAAATGAATAAGGAAAAACAAGTTCTGACGATGACGGAAATCAATTACGCAACAGGACTTTAGGTCCGGCCAGGTTGTCTGCCTGGTCTGGGCGCGTCTTGATTGGTCCGGTCGGGTAGCTCCTCAGGTCCAAGCGGATCTTTCCTGGGTTTGGGTGGGTCTGCTTCCTGGTTCGAGCGGACCTTGCTGGAGGTGATCTTTGTGCTATATCACTTTTTGTCATGATGATCAGTAACATTGGGAAGTCCTTTGAGAAGATTATTCCTACTGAGTTTAGATAGATATTTAATGTTCAAGTGACTTAAGCGCTTGTGCCATAGCCAACTGTTTTTGCTCACGCTTTTAGCTACAAAGAAAAGGTTAGTGATAGATTTCAAATTTTGAAAATCAATAAGATAAATATTTGTCTTGCGATACCCTGTGAGTAAAGTTACTCTAGTTTTTCTATCTTTGATAAATCATTTCTTTGAAGTAAAGTGACATTTTAATCCTTTGTTGTAGAATTGAGATATGGATATTAGATTTTGCTTGAGTCCTTCAACAAGAGAAACTCTTTTAATGCATAATTTGTCTTTCTTGAGCTTTCCATATGTTACAACCTTCCATTTATTATTATCACCAAATGTTACTGAGTGACCTCTTTCTTCATGAACATCTTCAAGTAAAGTGATATCTCCAGTTATGTGTCTAGAACATTCACTATCGAGAATCCATTCATACGTTTTAAGTTTTGAAGATCCAGCCATGAAGCAAAGAACCAGAAAATTAGACATTAAAGCAGGTCCCCTTTATTCCTTTTTTGGGTCTTAGGGTTAACAACTTTTGACAACCCACTCTTGTTTGACCTTGGGATTTTTACGTCCTTTAGCATTGAGAGTGAATCACAAAAGGCATCCAACATCCCTGTGACCTAAACAATCACAAATAGAACAATGATGAAAGTCACCAATCACATGAGTTTTCATAAACTCCTTACTTTTCTTGGGGTTTGCATTTTTAACTGTGTCAGATGAACTTTCCTTAACAAAATTAGTCTTTTGAAATTTTGGAGCACTATTTTAAGGAGCGCGCATATGGCTAGGAGGTTTACGGCGATGACGCGCGTGGCTCTTAGGCACATTATGTTCACTAGGAGAAGGAGCGCGGCTAGTTTCAAGAATAATTTTGCTAGGTGCAACTCATCTGTAGCTATCTCCTTTCCTTTAGCTATCCCAGTTTGATTCTTAGGGTAGACATAATGGAAGTTTTGTCTCTGGACTTGTTCCTGTCCTTTACCCTTTGAATTAGAATGTTTCACCTTAGGAATTTCAAGAGTTTGCTGGGGTGTAAATTCACTATCCCTTTCACAAGAGATATCACACTTAAAGTTGTCACTAGTTGTTGTGAATCCCAAGCCTCTTCGATCACCACTGGCCTTTTGGGATTCAAAGATATTATCCATAGTGACACGAGAATTTAACCACTCATTTGTAATCTTTTTGAGATCAGTAATTTGAGTAACCAATTTACCATTTTGAACTTTAAGGAGTGAGTTATGTTCTTCAAGAAAAATGTTTTTATCAATAAGAGGAGTCATGCTCTATATCTTCTCCTTAAGGAGGGTGAGTTCAGATTTTAGAAGAGTTTTATCCGTCTTAAACTAGGAAATTTCATCACATGATAGTGCTAAAGCTTTCTTCATATCAGCAAATCTACTAATTACCTTTTCAGCATCTTTGAACAATTTTTCTTGCTCCTCAAGAGTTACATCATCCTTAATTTTAGACATAGGTGTTGGGTTTCGTGTAATCATGCACAGCGGAAGACATTACATGAAGAAACGCAAAGCCTAGATCTGTTATGATCAATAGTTCATAATATGTAAGATGAAAGAAACTAACCCTTGTAGATCGATATATGAAACCTTGGATTTAGATGTTAAGACGAGCACCCTCTACCGGTGATCTACACGTCGAACGGATTCAGGAACTCTCCTTGACTTGACTGCTAGGTCCTTCGGATTAAAAAACTTGATGAAGAACGATTCTTGAATTACTTCCTTTGATTATTATGTTTTTATGATTGAGAATAATCAAACCTGATGAAGAAAATACTAAAATAAACTGCAGTACGCTATTAGAGCCGTACGGCTTAGTTGGAGCCGTATGGCCCTTCCCAACCGTACGGATCTTGTTCCGTACTTCCTCGTTTTTCGTTCCTTTTAATTATCCGCTTTGTGTGTGTGACCCAATAGGATTATACTAAGTTGACAACGAGTCCGAACCATTCAGAACCCGTAAGTCATAAGCGGACTCTAGCAAGCCATTATGACTACCCAATTAGTGAAATCCCAAAGTTTCTTAAAATTGAACATAACACAATCTCTTTGTTAGATGATGTCTATTGAACGTAAGTCATGGTCAATTGTCAACTTACTTTGTTCAACACTTTCTCGATCCCGAATGTATTCATAATACAAATGACATTGATCCAATCAATTCATTTGAGCATGGCCATGCATTTCATCAATACCATTCATCAAGTGGCCAAAGCATGACATCTCTCTTGACGAGGAACAAATCTCTTCTTGGCTTATTACTCTTCCCTACATGAATCCGATTACGCCAATCATATCCTTTATAGCTACCCGGTTAAGGGTAACGTTTGAATATGTCAAATGTAATGTTCATCATGTGAAAGACTGTAATAAACTCAGGTTAAAGATTCAAGTGATATAACTATATGAGATTTAATTATGATATTGGACCATGACATAAATCTCATAGGGGTCAGTCCAGTATTTGTTCTCCAACAAATACCCATTAGTCTAATTGTATCTAATACACATAACCATCATATGATTATCTATTAAACTTATACTAGTAATTAATCATGATCACTAGGGACGGAGATTATTATAATAAACAGGCAAAATATATAATAATCAGACATTCAATATCTTTATTAAAGCATAAAGTAAATGATAACATTAATCGTTCAAATAATGTGCCTAGGGCATACACACCAACAATTTCCCACTTGCACTAGGCCTAATTAATATATAGAATACGCATAGACCTAACATGACCATCATGCTTCGCTTGCGGAAGACCCTTTGCCAATGGGTCAGAAATGTTATCTTCAGTTGGTACTCTGCATATATTCACGTCTCCTCTATCAACGATTTCTCGAATAAATGAAAACGCCTAAGTACGTGTTTGGATTTCTGATGCGATCTATGTTCCTTTGCTTGAGCAATAGAGCCATTAGAATCACAATAAAGGTCCATTGAATTAGCAATGCTAGGAACCACCTCTAGTTCTCCAATGAACTTCTTAATCTAAACAGCCTCTTTAGCAGCATCGGATGCAGCTATATACTTAGCTTCAATTGTAGAATCAGCTACGATACTCTTCTTAGAACTCTTCCAGCTTATAGCACCACTATTAAGCATAAACATAAATCCAGATTGCGATCTTTAATCATTCTTTTCGGTTTGGAAGCTTTAATCCGTGTAACCATTTACAACGAGATCATCTTCCATACCTCCATATATCAAGAATGAATCTTTAGTCCTTCGCAAGTACTTAAGAATCATCTTGACAGCAATCTCACTAGGATCTGATTGGTATCTACTCGTCATGCTCAAAGCATAAGATACATCGGGTCTAGTACATATCATGGCATACATGATGGATCCAATTACAGAAGCATATGGGATTCCATTAATTCTATCACACTCATCAGTTGTCTTAGGACACTGATTCTTGCTAAAAGTTATGCCATGTACAACTAGAAAATTTCCTCTCTTAGAGTTTTTCATGCGGAATCTCTTAAGAACTTTATCAATAATATATGTACTTTAACTCAAACCAATCAATTTCTTAGATATATCGCGATAGATATTTATACCAAGGATGTAAGCGGCTTCTCCCATATCTTTCATTGAGAAACACTTTCCTAACCAATTTTTTACAGACTGAAGTGCACGAATGTCGTTTCCAATTAGCAATATGTCATCAACATATAACACCAGAAATAATACTACGCTCCCACTAATGTTCTAGTATACACAAGGTTCATGTTTGTTCTCGATGAAGCCAAACTCTTTGACCGATTCATCAAATCGAAGATTCCAACTCGTAGAGGCTTGCTTCAATCCATATATGGATCTTTGCAACTTGCATACTTTGTTAGAATTTTCTGGATTTATAAAACCTTCAGGTTGTGTCATATACACATCCTCAAGTAAGTTCCCAGTAAGGAACGTTGTTTTGACATCCATTTGCCATATCTCATAGTCATAATATGCGTCTATGTCAATTAAAATCCTTATAGACTTGATCATTGCTATGGGTGAAAAGGTTTCATCATAGTCAACACCATGAATCTGCCTATAGCCTTTCGCTACAAGTCTAGCTTTATAAGTATGCACCTTTCCATCCATGTCCGTTTTCCTTTTGAAACCCCATTTGCATCCTATGTGTTGGTCCCAAAGACACAACAAGGGTATGAAAAGGAGGCTAGAGGGGGGGGGTGAATAGCCTACTAAAAATTATCAACCCTTTTTCAAAATTCAACTTATGCTTACTTCTTGAATTTTGCGGTCAAGTAAAAACCACTAGTTCAATAGTAAAATGCACAGCGGAATTTTCGATAAAAACGGGGTAGAGTTGGTTTTGAAGTTAAAAAGACTAGGTAGGAAGATTTGCGGTCGGCAATATTGCGGTAAGCAGTCTGCGGTAGGCAAAGGTACTGACTAAGTAGGTTGAAAATGAAAGTATGTGTCTGAGAGTTTTGGCAAATAGATAAGTAGTCAAAAGTGATAACTAAGGCAGTAGGCAAACAACAAACACAATTCACAATAATTTGAATAGCTATAAAGATCAAAACACTAAACGACAAACAAGATTAATATGAACAATAAGAACAATTGCTGAAAGTAATTCTGTAGAATGTAAATTGCAGTAAGTAAATGACACAATGATTTGGAAATGTACGATCTGTTAAAATATCTACGTCCTTTACCAAGATGGTCAGTCTTGGATTTTGAATGGAGGATATATTTATTCTCTTGAGTACAGATTACAGAGATGAAGTATTGAATCAACACCTACTTTCTATGAAGATTAAATCCTAGACTTAGACCAGTGTATCCCTAATGATGTAATCTATGTGATTGATCAATCGGGGTGTGTGTGTGTATGAATCAAGAGCTCTATATAATCTATATGATTGAGAGCATAATGGATCTTTGAGTGTTACAAGGCTTGAGATTTGCTGGGCTTGAAGGTTGCTGGAGATCTTTAAAGATTTGAAGGTGAACGCTTGAAGATTTAAATGACTCTAGAAATCTTGAGTATGATCTTCAATCACCAAGAATTTCGACAGCAATTTCTCTCTTTGAATCTCAGCAAATTTTCAATGAAGAATGCAAGGACTATTTATAGCCTTGAGTGAGATAGGTAGTTGTTTGAATTCTTGGAGGACAAGTTTGGAAGATGATGAGCTGGAGCATTCTGATGGGAGCTCATTTCCTTGTTGTCTTCTAGTTGCAGAAGTTAGTGGTCAAGATGTACTATCTTATACCAGACATAATGACCAAATTCAAATTTTGAATTTTGCAACGTTCTAAATCAAACTTGTCTTCTCTTGGTCTTGACCTGGTTGTGCGGTAGCTAGTGTGCCTGCGGTAGCTAAGGCTTTGCAGTCGCTAGAATCTTGGAGCAACATGGAGCTTGCGGTATCTTAGCCTATGCGGTAGTTATCTGTGCAGTAGCTACCTACGCGGTAGCATAATCAGCAGCTTGATGAGGTAGGCAGACTTATCTTTTCAACAGCAGCAGCAGTTCTTCAAAATTTAAGGGGCTGATCTTCTAAGCCTAACTAGACTAAAAATGGACTTAACTATTGAAGTTATAAAACTTCTTACAATAAAATCTAAAGTTCATAAAAAGTAAAATAAGGTTATGGGATCAATATAATCTAGGTAATAAGAGTGGTTTATAATATGCATACCCAACACTATGGTTTTTACACCTTCGGGTGCATCTATCAAGTTCCAAACTTGAATATCATACATGGACTTGATTTCAGATTCCATGACTCCAAGCTATTTATCCGAATCAGGAGCGGACATTGCTTCTTGATAGGAAGTAGGTTCATCATTATCAATGATTTCTACTTCATTGCTATCCGTCATGAGAAATCCATATCTCTCAGGTTCGGATCGCACCCTACCAATTCTGCGAGGAACTTGTGTATTCTGAACGTGTTCCTCAACTCCTTGTGAAACTTGTTCAGATCCAATGATCGGTTGTATGTTATTTTTGGGTTCTCGAACCTCTTCGAGATTAATTTTACTCCCACTAATTCCTTTGGAGAGAAACTCTTTCTCTAGAAAGGTACCATGATGGGCAACAAACACTTAGTTTTCCGCGCGGTTGTAAAAGTAATATCCCTTAGTTTCCTTAGGGTAACCTACAAAAATACATTTGTCAGATTTTGGTGCAAGTTTGTAAGAGACAAGTCTCTTAATATAAGCCTCACAACCCCAAATTCTCATGAAAGAAAGACAAGGTTTCTTTCCAGTCCATATCTCATATGGGGTCTTTTGAACCGATTTAGTTGGAACTCTATTTAGTGTTAAGGTAGCAGTTTCTAGTGCATGTCCTCAAAAGGATAAAGAAAGATCAACTTGACTCATCATCGAACGGACCATATCTAATAAAGTCATATTTCTCCGCTCAGACACACCATTCCATTGTGGTGTTCTAGGTGGAGTAAATTGTGAAACAATTCCACAATCTTTAAGATGATTGTCAAATTCTTAGCTTAAATATTCACCACCACGATTTAAATATTCACCACCACGATCTGATCAAAGTGTTTTAATAGTTTTTCCAAGTTGATTTTATACTTTATTTTGAAATATTCTAAATATCTCAAAAGATTCACTTTTGTTTTTCATCAAGTAGACATAGCCATATCTACTAAAATCATCTGTGAATGTATGAAGTATTGATATCCTCCCCTAGCATTGCTGCTTAATGGTCCACATACATCAGTGTGTATGAGTTACGATAAGACACTCGCCCTTTCACTACTCTTAGTAAAAGGTGCTTTAGTCATTTTCCAAGTAAACAAGACTCACAAGTTTCATATGATTCAAAATCATGTGAATCTAAAAGTCCGTCCCCATGGAGTTTTGCGATACGCTTCTCATTAATATGACCAAGACGGCAATGCCACAAAATAAGTGTAATTTTCATTATTAGGCTTAGATTTCTTATTTACATTATAAATATTATCATTATTTTCATTCTCAACATCAAGAACATAAAAGCCATTAAATGAATTTGCAGTATGTAAACACCCCATTTTGAACGTTCTTTCATAATCACACTACTTCTGTGTCTCGCCTTTGATTTGGGTCGAAACTCATTAAGTTTGGCATGTTTCATTAAGTTTCTGACTGACTCCGTTAGTTAGGGTCCAATATGAACATTCAAACTGCTGCAGAAGGGCAAAAAGTGATTCTAGCACAAAGATGCCTCGTACGAGACATTGATGTCTCATACGAGACATCCCCCTTGACAGTTGGGTTTTGGTCAGTTTCCTTGTTGATCTCAACCCCGTTTCTTGGCAAACACTTAAGCAATCCGGGAAAAACCTAATGAGCGATCCTAGAGTCCAAAAATACCTCCTTGGAAATCAAGTCCTTGATTCCCATCCAAACTTACCTTCTTAACTTAAATTCTAGGTCAAGAACTCCTATAAATATAGAGGTTCTTTAACCGAAAAACCTCATGAATGGTCATTCACCCAAAACCACTCCAAATCTGATCAAAGAGGTCCTCATAATCAGCCTCTCTCCCTCACCTATGAAATTCAAACCTTCATAACACCATTCAAACCACATTCATTGGATCATCAAGGCCTTTAGTCAAGGCCATCCATAGGATTCTCGAAGAAGGCTTAGGTAAAACTCCTTGTTTTCTACCTTCTCATCCTCTTCTTTGTCTTTGAAGTAGTGTGATTCCATTAAAGGATCAGCCTAGAACCTCTCTAATTCATAGAGATGGTCTCGAAGCGTATGATCCGACATTCCAAATAAATAAGAAATTATTTATTTGGTTCCTTTTGCGTACGTTTTGCATTATTTTGAGACAATGATGAAGATTTCTTAGCAAGACCAATCCTAGATTGGGTGAATTGGGTGCTCCTTGACCTTCCCAATTTATAACTTAACCCCCGAATCCAGATCTTACGGTCCGTGTTCTGTCAAACATGGTGGCGACTCTCAACAATCTGTAGGCACCCCGCCTTGGACCGCTCACCCCGATTGCACACTTGATTTTGTGTTTCTCCCTCTTTTAAGTGTTTTCTGTTAGTTTCTGTTACATTGGTTAAGTTCCAGACGGACTCCGTTAAGTCCTGGGACTAAACTGAATAACAGTTCTAACTTTCTAGTCCATTCTGTCAAAAATTTCTTCTCAGAGTCGCGCGCCTTCCGCCGCCTAGGTGGGATGCGCGCGCTTCTGGGGCGTGTCAGTTACAGATTCTGCCCAAGAATCTCTCCCTTGCTCATTATACATGATTTTGCCTGGGAAATATTTCTTGGAGACTCCGTTTGGCTCCAAAAACAGTCCTCTTTCAACTATAAAAACCCCTCCAATCCATCATTGGAGGGGACCATGGAGATCATTACTTTTAGACCTTTTTTACTCACTTCTTTCCTAGAATTTTTCTTGGGATTTCTTCAACTAAGTATTTAACCTCTTCTTCAAGGCTTTATAAGAGGTTCTCTTTTGAAGGATACTATAGGTAAATGTTTTAAGCATTTCTCTTCTTCTCCTTCTTCTTTTTCTTCTTCTTCAATCAAATGTGCAATCACCAAAAACCATTTGGGACATGACACCAACGGTCCTTTCATTACATTGAATTGGCCTAGGAGTCATCTCCCTACATTTTAACTCTAAAACCCCTTTTATCGTCATTTTAATAGGAAGAACGCATTTATCTTTAAAAGTGAATTATGAACAAACAAGACCGACTTTGCTTGGGCGAAATGGGTGTTTAAGTACTTCCCATTTCGTAACCTAACCCCCGAACCCCTCATCCCAAAGAATCTCTGTTTTCGTAAATCAAACTTAGGCTCATAAACATTAGGTTTTCTTACGTTCCTCAAAAACGTGGGTGGCGACTCTAAAACACAATTAGACATCCTAGGGTAATTCACGCGCTCTAGCCAAGCCGTGGCCCCGCCCCGGGGTATCTACAGTGGCGACTCTGCTGGGGAAGCTTGAGGGTTAAACTTGTGTTTCTGTTCATAATTCACTTTTCTGGGCATTCTGGAAATTGACATGGGAAGCGCGCGCCTCGGGCCTTCATGGTCCAAAGCACGCGCGTCCCGCGTCAAATTCCAGAATCGCCCACCTTCCTTGTGTTCTTCCTATTTTTCCTATTATTTCGTGCTAAAACATTGCAGGGGTTCCATCACACAATCAGGACCAGGGCAATCCCCTGAGTCCATATGTTTCTGATAATCTGACAGGTGAGCCCATAAGTGGGCGCCTCCCAGATACAATGCGCCAGGCGCGCGCTTCCCACAACACTAGCCCGAGGCGCGCGCTTCTGGGCCAATTTCCAGGGCAAGAACAGGTTTCAGTGACTGAACAGAACAGTGGGGTGTGGGCACAGTTGCCTGCATCAGAACAGAATTGAACCCTTGGACTGTTTAAATTTATGTTTTATTTACCGGTCACACGGGTGATTCGGGAGTTGTAATTTACGTGCTTATGTGTTTTTATCTTTTCTTTTCAAAAAATAAAAAAATAAAAAATTTTGTCACGTGATAGACCTCACACTACATGCACATTACTCATATAAATTGCTCACTATCGAGTCGCACAAGTCCAACCCCAAACCCGTCAAGGCCCATCCTAGAAAGTTTCAAGCTCCACTCGACCTTGGCTCTTTCGAAGCGGTAAACCTCAGCCCGTGGCGTAGTTCATGACTACATGCCGGGGGTGACCTTTAAGCCTCTCTTTAGCCGAGCACAAACCAACAATTCTAGTTAGGATCTAACACTCCGTGACCAAGTCGGTTTCCATGTACCGAGATTTCCCTAAACTAATGTTTTCAAATCATACATGCCAACTTGTTGAAACGGACGCAATAAAAATCCGTCCCCAAAAGTGGTTATTTTGGACGAAAATAAAAAAAATCCGTCCCCGCATGTATGCTTTACTACATTAATTTAGTTTAATCCCGACACATGTAGGATTCACAAACGCGATGGAATCCGATGAGTATATGGGACCTCGAGATGGTCTATATACTAGTGTGACGATTCCATTATCTTCTTAGAAACCCCAAAAGGGACCCATTCCCTCCGACTTATAAAAAAAAGAGCCTTTTTCTTATGTGGTTCGAGTCGTGTGCCCAACTGTGTGTTCTCAACCTCTTCATGGACCGAAAGTGTGAACCGAGACTGACAAGGGATACTTCTCCAATTATAGGTCCGATTGGTACTCTCCGTATCTACAGATATTCATCCAACAGGCTTGTCCGTGAACCGATCACTCCAACAGCTTCTACATCATCAATGGCCGGCGACTCCAGCACCAACAACGCCATGACTCTCGAACAGCTTTCTGCCATGGTTCAAATACTCCAACAATAAGTCTCTACCCTTAACCGAGAGGCTCAAACCAAAGAAGCCTTGTGGAAAGCTCATGTCGACAGTCAAAGGAAGGCCCACGAGGCCGAGGTTGACCAACTGACAGCCAAGCTCCTCAAGCTCCAAGAACAAGGGGGTTAATGACAATGAGGAATCCGAGTGGACCGAGGGTTTGTTTGAAAGCCCATATGTCAGTGCCCGTACCAAAAAAGTGGGGGGGACCAAGCACCGACAACAACGACCCCAAAATGGTCGATTCCATTATGGCCTACGTTGATTAGAAATTCGACGGCCTCAACATGGGAAAAGGCTCCAACACAAGCCTTTATCAGTCATCCATCCTCATGAGCAAGATGGCCGCTCTCCCCGACAAATTCAAGATGCCCGACATTAGCAAGTTTAAGGGCAATTCATGCCCGATGGCTCACATCGAGACTTACATTTGGGCTATGGTTCCGAAGAAGGTCTCCCAAAAGTTATGGCTCAATGCTTTCCTCTCACCCTCGAGGGGGCGGCAAAGGATTGATATGCAACTCTCCCGCTCACTGTTCGTCTTGATTGGGATGCCGCTATGCTTGCCTTCAAAAATCAATATCAAGGCAACACTACTCACCGGCCCACAAGGAAAGAGCTCGAGAACACCACTCAAAGAGACAACGAGTCCTTCATTGACTTCACAAGGAGATTGAATGACAAGCTCTCTGAAATTGTTGAGAGGCCAAACACAAAAGAGCAAATGGACATCTTTCTCAAGTGTCTCAAGATTGATCTCCGCACCCACCTAAGTTGGGCTTGCTACTCCGACTTCTCCCAAATATATGAGGTGTGGGTACGCATGGATGACTTGCTCAAGGAGATTAAAAAGGTCACTCCTACTTACCGATACAAGGCCGCCTCTAGTTCAAACAAAGAGGCTCCTGTCAATGCCGTTACTACTGACAAGGGGAATTACAAGAAGGTCCCTCCACCACAAGGCAAGCGGTTCCAAAACGACCGCGTCTACACTCCTCTCAATGGCATGACCATCACCGAGGCCTATGAAGCTCTAAGGGCCAAGGGACAAATCACCCCTCTTCAAGGGTACAAGCAACCACAACCGCTTCGTCCCAATCACGCCCACCACAAATGGTGTGACTACCATTAATGCACCGACCACCTCACCGAGGATTGCTTCTCCATCCGCAACACCATCCAAGACCTCATAGACAAGAAGGAATTCATAATCCCTAATGAGGGTAGTGTCAATGTAATATAGGTAGGAGAGTTTGAAGGAACCACTCATTCGATCCCAATTGTGAATGAGGGCTCCGATGATATGAATAAACTTGATAATTCTTGTTATGTTGTGACTTATGATGAGATTATGAGGGAAGTCTTAGAGAATAGGAAGAAGAAGCTACACGGGACCGTGAACGTGCTCACTCGCAGTGGCCGAGTAACAACGAGCACAATCCCTCCCAATACCGCAGCAACCAACACCTCTTCTCAAAGATCGCAAGCACGCAACATACCCAAAGATCCTTTGTTAACACAGCTCAAGAAGACGCAAGCCAACATATCCATCTGGGACCTTATTACATCATCAAAGAAACACCGAGACCTCGTCATCAAGAACTTGGATGACACATTAGTCTCTCCTGACACGACTCCTGAGGACCTCACAGCAATGGTAGGTCACATTCACTTCGGCAATGTCATCACTTTTGCCGACATGGACCTCCCGCCATTTGGGTCCAAACACAATGAAGCCATCTACCTCAAAGTAAGGGCAAGGGGGAGACCCATCTCAAGAGTTCTAGTGGATGGTGGTTCTGCACTCAACTTAATGCCTAGCCGAGTCATGGGCATACTGGGGCTCAAAAGCTCTGATTTACAACCCTCCGCACAAGTCATCAGAGGGTACGACAGCACTGCCCGTACAGTCATGGGAATGTTAGAAGTTGATATCGAATTTGGAAGTATGATCATGTCCGTCCCATTCTAAGTACTTGATGTCCCTGCTTCATTCAACTTACTTCTGGGCTGACCTTGGATCCACAGTTCCAATGAGGTACCTTCCACTCTCCATCAGTGTGTCAAGATCAGAAATAGGGATGAGATAGTCACCATCATGGCCGAGAATGTCACCATCCACAAAAATGGGGGACAACCCGTTCACCAAGTCCAACACGGGATAGAAGATGCCACTCTCTCCGGCGTCAACACCATCGAAAAAGAAGGGGGAAACAGACAATAGACCCTCGGCAATCCTAAAATCCTCCGCATGATGATGAACATGAACCACTTTCCCGATCTAGGCCTAGGGAAGCATCAACAAGGGATATTACACCCCGTAGAAGTTCCTTTTCTCAAGAACAAGTTTGGTCTGGGGTACGAGCCTACCGAAGATGACTTGAAATACCAGCAAGCAGTCTAGAGTCAAAAGACCCGAGCTCGCAAAGAAGGTCGATAATATGAAATCCCTGACTTGAGGCCTTACCGCAACACACTAAACGGCTATTTTGTTCGCCAAGGGGAAGATGTTCCGTACATGATCTTTCCCGAACCATGGGTTAACAACAAAGGCGTCAGAAAGCCCGGTCTCGAGATCTTCACTGATTGTGAAATACCGACACAAGAAAGGGAGCCTACTCCAATGTCACCCCGAGAGTGGTGGGGCAAGAAAGTAACTATAGAGTCCGAGGTAGAAATTACCGTGGGGGAAGAACTATCCGATCTAGCCTACATGTTCGAAGAATTTTCCATCATGGACGATTGTCAAGTCAACGCTATCTACGACACCGCCGTCAGAAACGAAACCATCAGTGAAATCCCGCCAAGCTCTGAGCCAATCAACAACTGGTATTCAACGAAGGGGGCCATAGTATCCGAGGATTTCTTGATCAAGAAATGGGTTGCATACCCCGTACAACAACAAAGGAAGAGCGGCTCATATTTACTTTCGAGCCCGAGAGTGTTTCCAATGCCCTCACCCAAGAGGACATGGAGGCAATAGCCGAGCGTGTGTTTCCTTTCTTTGCTAATGAAAAATTTGATATTTCTGAGTACCCCGAGATTGCAAACATCATAAATGATGAATTAACTAATAACGAACTTAATGAACAAGTTAATAACGATTCAAATTATGATGAAATAGACCACGAAAACATAACATACCTAAATGAACTAGCTCAACAGGTTCGTTGTCGTGGTGAAAATGGTCCAGGGGCTGATGAGGAATTGCATGTTGTTAATCTGGGTACCGACGAAGAGCCAAAAGAAACAAAGATTGGCAGCTTCTTCATGGGGGAAGACAAAGACAGATTGACTGCACTGCTCAGAGAATTCGTGGATGTATTCGCATGGTCGTACAAAGACATGCCGGGTTTGGACAGAAAGGTCGCGGAGCACAGAATTCCGATCAGAGAGGACGCCAAGCCAGTAAAGCAGAAGCTCAGAAAGATCAAGCCAGAATGGTCTCTACAAGTTAAAGAAGAGATTGAAAAGCTCCTCAGTGTGGGTTTCATCAAAGTCATTGAGTATCCGACTTGGCTAGCCAACATTGTGACAGTCAGGAAGGCAAACGGCAAGGTTCGGGTTTGTGTGGACTTCCGGGACTTGAACAAAGCTTCCCCGAAAGATGATTTTCCACTACCAAACATCGACATGCTCGTCGATTCAACTGCCAACTATGATGTCCGCTCATTTGTGGACGGTTTTGCCGGTTACAATCAGATTCTCATGTCCGAAGAGGATCAACACCAGACAGCTTTCACAACACCGTGGGGCACTTTCTGCTACACAGTCATGCTGTTCGGACTAAGGAACGCTGGGTCTACCTACCAGAGGGCTGTTACGGATCTATTCCATAACATGATTCATAAAGAGATCGAGGTCTATGTAGACGACATGATCATCCATTCGAAGGGAACCAATGGTCAACATTTGATCGATCTTCGCAAATTCTTTGAAAGACTTCGACAACACAAAATGAGACTCAATCTCGCAAAGTGCACTTTTGGGGTCGTCAGAGGAAAGGTTCTCGGTTACATGGTCACTGAGAGGGGAATCGAAGCCGATCCCTCCAAGATCAAGGCAATCATTGACATGCCTCCTCCAAAGACGCAGAAGGAAATCAAAGGTTTCATGGGCGTTACATCAGTCTATTTGTGCACCAACTCACTTCCATGTGTGAGCCGATCTTCAAGCTACTCAAAAAGAATGTGGCTCTAGAATGGACCGATGCTTGCCAAGAAGCCTTTGACCAAGTGAAGCATTACTTGACATGCCCTCCAGTTTTGGTTCCACCGCATAAAGAGAAGCCTCTCTTGCTCTATCTCACTGTCAATGATGAAGCCCTAGGGGCTATGTTAGCACAAGAACAGCGAGACTCCACAAAAGAGAATGCTATCTACTTTGTCAGCCGCCGGTTTCAAGGAGCTGAAAAGAACTACTCTGTCTTAGAGAAGTCCTATGCTGCATTGGTCTAGGTTAGTCAAAAGCTCAAACATTACATGGAGGCCTTCCCAATAAAGTTGGTAGCAAAAGTGGACCCGCTCCGCTACATCTTCGAGAAGCCTTTCATGTCAACAAGAATAGCCAAATGGTATTTCATGCTTGCCGGATACGATATCACTTACATCACACTCAAATCCATCAGGGGAAAAGTGTTCAGTGATCAGCTTGCTGAATTTCCGTGTGACAAAGTAAAGGGGGAAGATGTACAGTTCCCCGAAGAGCATTTAATTTGCACTACAACAGAAGAAAATAAGTGGCAACTTTTTTTCGATGGCGCAGCCAATAAGCATGGATATGGCATAAGGATGTTACTTGTTGATCCTAAGGACATGTATACTCCAATCGCTATCCGCCTCGAATTCGAAGCCACCAACAACACCGCTGAGTACGAAGCTTGCATAGCGGGGCTCGAAGCAGCCCTCGAGAGAAATGTCACAAGTTTAGAAGTATTCGGTGATTCCTTGCTCATCATCAATCAGACATCTGGAAAGTAGAAGATTGAAGACTCGACTCTGCAACGGTATGGTCAACATCTCGAGGAGTTGGTTGAACAGTTTCAAGAAATCACCTTCAATTACCTGCCAAGGGACAAAAACCGTTTTGCTGATGCACTAGCCACCATCGCTTCACTGGTCGAAATACCTGAGGGTAAAATGGTGAAGCCCTTCAAAATTTCCCGACGAAACAGTCCGGCATACTGCATGAGTATCGAGATCAACGAGGTCCAAGCAAACTCCTCGTGGTATGCGGATATCATGAGTTTCCTTAAGGATGGTACTTATCCCGAGAATAGCAATAAGAAGTCTCAAATGGCATTGCAAAGACTAGCCTCCCGATACGTACTGATTGGAGACAGAGTCTACAAAAGGCACCACGAAGGGATCAATCTCCTATGCGCAAATGAGACCGAAGCTCAAGAAATAATGCATGAGATCCACGAAGGTGAATGTGGGCCCCACATGAACGGGTTTATGTTGACCAAGAAGATACTCCGCATGGGTTATTATTGGAGCACCATGGAAAGGGACTGCATCAAGAAAGTCAAGAGGTGCGCTAAATGCCAATTCTATGCCAATCTACAGCACGCTCCACCCTCACAGCTTTACAATATGACCACGCCTTGGCCTTTGTCTTGTTGGGGATAGACATCATCGGAAAAGTTCACCCTACTGGCATCAACGGACAATCTTTTGTCCTAGTAGCCGTGGACTATTTTACAAAATGGGTCGAAGTACAGGCTTACCGAGTTCTCAACGCCAAGAAAGTGGCCGAATTCGTAAAAACCCACATCATGTGCCGTACGGCGTTCCTTATGAGATCATCTCAGACAACGGTTCTCACTTTGAGAAAGAGATGGACGCGCTCCTGGTAGAATACAAGATTACTAAGCACAAGTCGTCTCATACCGCCCTCAAGCAAACGGCGCGGTCGAGGCAGCTAATAAGACAATCGAGACCATTGTGAAGAAAATGGCCTCCACTGGAAGGGATTGGCTCGAAAAGCTACCTCTAGCATTATGGGGCTACCGCACATCAATACGGACAGCGACTGGAGAAACTCCTTATACACTGGTATATGGTTCCGAAGCTGTACTACCAATAGAGCTCGATGTTCCATCCCTACGGGTCCTCCTCGAGAACCAAGTCAATGAAGTAGATTGGATGCAAAGTCGATATGAACAGCTAGCCCTACTCGACGAGAAAAGGCTAAGGGCAATCGAACGTACGAGGGCCTATCAGCAAAGAATGGCTAGGGCTTTCAACAAAAAGGTGAAGCCCCGAAACATCAGTGTGGGAGATTTGGTCCTAAGACAACACCCTCCTAATGCCATGAACCCCCTTGGAAAATGGGGATCCCGATGGATTGGTCTGTATGTAGTCAAGAAGATACTAAGCGGTGGTGCAGTCCGACTCGTGGACTTAGACGGGGATCAGCTGCCAAAGGAAGTCAACCTCGACAAATTGAAGAGATTTTACGTCTAATAAATGAAGACCATAAAAAAAAAAAGAGCTCGCTAGGTTGAAAACCCGCAAGGGCGGCCTAGGCAAAAATTAGAGCACGTGCAAAAAAGAAGCCCGCTAGATTGAAAACCTGAAAGGGCGGTCTAGGCAAAAAAACAGGGTGGACACAAAAAAAAATGGTCTTCGTTTGTTTGAACTACGGAGACCTGAGGCTCTACACTGGAGGAACGTAGGCAACCTTCGGGTGCGGTCTAAAACATAAACAAATACCCAAATCATTTTAAATTAACGACAATTTTTATTCATTTCTTGAATCATTTTTATCATTACAATGGATACGTTGAGCTATTAAAAGACATTAAAACATTAAATCTTAAAACAAGTGGTCTATTCTAATTGCAATCTCGGTGGTACAAAAGAAATATCTAATCTTTCTTCGGTTTGGGGACCCATCGCTTTTGGGGACGGCCTTTAGTCCTATTGGATGGAGGCGGAGCATTCACGAGACCACCAAGATGAGAAAAGACACTCGGGCGAGATGGAACTTCATCAACAACCTTCTCCTTGCCCTTGCTAGAAGGAGCTTTGACCGGAACAACCACGGGATGCTTCCACACATGGGAAGAATTTCCCTTGCCTTTCTTCTTCTTAAGAAAATAACGAGGCCTATAATCCCTCACATGGACCACCGGCTTCACGGAATCCACGGCAACAACACCCTCATTTGGTCTTCCCAAACGATCAAAGACGCTAGGACGCGTCTTCACAATTGGAGCAATGGGGACGGACTTATCGCCTTCGGGGACGGAAACTTTGACTTCAAAAGTAAAGGTCATTGGGGCCATCGCTACAAGAATTTTGAGGTATAGAGTAAAGGAAAGGATGCAGAATATTGTTGTGTGATCATTCTGATTGAAAATGGTTTGAATTTATAGCTGTTGGAGTGCCCTGCTCAGAAAAGAAAGGGGCTGGAATTCAGCAAGCCAGAAGCGTGCGCCTCCGACAAGCGATTCCAGATGCGCGTGCCTCCCGTGACCAAATCCAGACGCGCGCGCGTTTGACAGCAGACAGAAACAGAACATGCCCTTGTCAGTTCAAGAAGGAAGCCCAGGCACGTTCAAACGCCTTCAACCTACAAGAAATCAGACCCCAGCACAGAAAAGGAGTTCAAGCAACAATAATGAACACATCTGGGCACACATTTGTTTGTAAAGAGTCGGCACTTAGGAACGAGTCTAGACAGATAACTAAAAAAGCGTAGTAAATAGCTAGGATTGTAAATACATGCTAAATGTTTATTACAGGTAAATTAAAATGTTTTCAATCTCTCGTCCTCCCCAGAAGGCTACTCAGAGTCATAATCATCGGCAGTACCGTGCCCACCCCCACTGCCGCTCTCAGTCTCCTTCATCATCATCATCATCATCATCATCAGCGGATTCTTCCTCCTCAGATGTCTCCACCACAACATCATGCCGGGTCCTCTTGGCAGCTCTCCCTGATGAACTAGCACCACCCCGGATCTGGCTACCTCCTCGGCTCAGACTCCTTCTCAATGACTGCCTCGCCGAAGAGACAGCCTCATCAATATCCAGTGCAGCATCCCTGCAGCCTCGTCCCATGCCCCTAGCACCTCGGGCAGCTCCTCTCGCAGCACCGGAGACAGCACCAGCAGCATCTCTAGTCATGGCGGCAATGTCCCTGCATAGCCCTAGCACCCTCTCCTCCAGCTGACGGAGTCTCCTCCTCATCCCTTTGTTCTGTCTGCCCAAGTGCCTATAAGCAGCTACAGGTACATGTCACAATAAAAGGACAGAAATAGAAAATTGCATCAATACAAAGAACAGAAAAGCAAGACTGGAACTGAGAAATGCAAAGACAATCAGGAAAGTATACCACAACAGCTTGAACAGGAGGCTCTCTCTCCGGCGACATGTCCTCAGGAACAATCTCCCTCTGCTCCTCATATACCCCAAAGTTTGAATAAGTATAATATGAAGGAGGCAAAGGTGGATCAAAGCAATATCCAGCACCGGTGGTATAGAATCGAGCTGAGGTCTGTGGAGCAGCATGTGTCTCCCACGGATCAGTAAACATGAAACCCTGCTGGAGGTTATGCTCCCAGAATAAACCGTAATCCTGCTCTAGATGAATGAAAGGGACAGCATCAACCCCCGCAATGTAGACTGCCCGGTTTGCCTCTGAAAGAGCCCTCCAATTATGAGGATAAAAATGAGGAACATCAGGAACCGCTAGCCTAGGAGGGTGGTGGAAGTCCGTCACCTGACCACCATGCTGCCAGAACACTCTCTCTCCAAGATACATCGCCATACACTCCACTGAGCTCATCAGAAGCCTCGAGCGGGTGGGAATCAGAGTATGCTCAATAAAAGCATAAATAGCTCTCCACGGGAACAAAGAAGAGGCGACAGCCTCTGGCCTCAAAGCATCCAAGTGGCGTCGAGCTGAAAGCAGGCTGATGGGAACAGTGCCAGTCCTCACGTTCCTCTCCCTATACGACCACGTCACACAGTCTGGATACTGGGGCTGACCCTCTCTGTTAATCTTGAAGTCCCTCAGCTCCAAGACCGCAAAGGCCCATAGCTGCAAAACAGAGACAAGAGCAGAATTAAATGACAATTCAAAGATGCAGTAGAGCAATGACAAGAAAGCTGAAAAGAAAAGGGAAAGCAGTATACCTCCCACAACAGGCTGAAGCCCGTGACCGTGTCAGATCCATGCCGTGATAACAAGCAGCCAAGCCCGCTGCGCCCCAGTTATATTGACCGGCCTGGTCCAAGTCTACCAACAAATCAAGCAAAGCCAAGGAAGCCGATGATCCTCCACTGGCAAACAGAGTATGAGACAACATGTACCATATAAAACAACGGGCCATAGCATCGACCTGCTCAGCAGTGACACCCAAAGGCTCGGTTGCAAGAATACTAAAATACCGACGGATGCTTCCCCAAGTGACTCGGTAATTCTTCACCGGGAATCCACAGTCAACCAGGGCCAACAGCTCATCAGCAGTCCGAAGGGTCCGTCTCAAAACACAAGAGACAGGCTCCCCCGCAAACAGCAGACCAGTCAATGCCGTGAAATCAGTGGGCGTCATCGTGACCTCTCCCATAGGCAGATGGAAGGTATGGGTGGTGTCCCACCATCTCTCTCTCAGAGCCTGAATAACATCCGAATCATTCTTCAACGCCGGCAGACTGGTAATAAAGAGGCCGAAATGGGTGGCCTGAACTCGAGCCCTAACATTCTCGGGCAGTTTACTCCAAATGGTGACCGGGCCATGAGCTCCGCCTCGAATCTCTGACAGGCGGCTCCACTCCTGAAAAGAAACAAGAAACAACGAAAATTTTGTCAGCATAACGGCTAGAAAACGGACAAACCCGAAACAGAAATTTCAACATGCATGCGAGTGTGTGGGTATGAAAACGGGTATCCGAACATATTTCTTGCAATAAGTCAACAATAACGACAACAAACAACGACAATCAACAAAAGAAGTTGCAGCGAAAAATACGGGTAAAGCAGAGCAGCCCCAAAGCGCGAAAATCACAAAGAGAATGAAAGATTCTTACCAATCCCGCTGTGACAAAGTGGGAAAATATGGGTATGCGGCTGATACGTGAGCAAACTCGGGTCCATCGCCTCAATTCCAACCTCGGGCTCCTCGCCCTGTGGCATCTCGAATGGAGGAGATTGTTGATGATCCGACATCGTTTCTATGATAGAATCGCACCTAGAACAACAAGAAAGTGTTTTGGGGTGATTTCTCCACGAAAATTTGGTTCAGAATTTGGAAGGCTCTTCGAAATTTTGAAAACTCGCCGAAAAAGTGAACTGTCTGTTTATGTACGCTGAACTGGAATGGAATTCGCGTGCCCCCGCTATGTCACTAAGACGCGCGCGCTTCCCATAGCGAAGACCAGACGCACGCGCCTTTGCTCCTGTGAATACCCCTTTCCGATGAAGCGACGCATGGGAAGTATCTTGTGATTATTTTTATTTATAAAAGGGAATATTCATAACGGCATTAAAATTATTAGAGTCGCCACGCCGTTTTAATTAAAGCCAAAACATTGAAAAAAGCATCTTTAGTGGGTTCGGGGGTCAAATTACAACAAGAGAAGAATATTGAACGTTATCACTCCTATTGCCCGAATTGATCGGTCTTTCTACCATGATTCGGTGTTAGTAGTGTGTTAGTGATTTAGACCAGATCCAAAGATTGCCTACGTTCCTCTTAATGTGAGAAGCTCAGGTCAGCGTAGTTCGCACATAATTAGAATGTGGAGAGAGAATAGGGATCATGCATAATGAAGAAGGAGGAGAAAGAAACATGCAGGATGCTCTCATCCTAGAATAATGACTATGCCATCAATAAGATCTCGATGAACATTCATCACATTCATCATGGGAGGATTATTGAACATGGGAGTAATTACCTAAAGTTTAGGGTTTAGAAATAGTTCCTAGATCATCTTTGGGTTGATGAACCCTAGATCATCATCGGCTATGAAATAACACATAATTATGAAGATCGCAACCCTAAATATAGCATAAATAAGGTTTTAATCTATGAACATGATGAACATGCGAAGAACATATTATGAACATATGAATGAACATGCAAGGAATATGAAGAAACTATGAATAAACATGAAAGAACATGAATATAAAGATCTACATTAAAAAGGATGCAAGAACATGAAGAAAAAAGTTAGAAAACTTACCAATGTTGGCAAGAAATAAACCTTGATCTCCTTGAGTGTTGAATGCTTAATTAGAGAGAAAATTGTGTTTAAGAACTCTAAAATTCGGACTTAAAGCTCTCAAAATCGGGATCCTTAACCAATGGAGTGGAATGGATTTATATAGTAAACTGATGGAAGATCTGACGGCTGAGATCATCCGGGACAAGGTTGGCCGCCTGGCCATGATTGAAGACGGCAACAAGAGTGGCCGCGTGGCCAAGGTTGCGGGCTGACGTGATTCCTAAGCTAGGGTTTCTGCATGGTTTAAGGAAACCATATTTTGACCATATTTAAGGTGTTCTAGAATAATGAGACATATATTTTGGAATCCGGGACAAGTCTTTGCAAGGTTTCTAATTCCTATAAAGTCCTTGTATATTTGGGAAAGCCCTAATAAACTCATTTTCAGATCGGGTACTAACAGTAGCCCCTCGGCGATGCTTCTTGCTAGGCAATGGAGGGTCGACGATAAAAGAAGGATCCGTTCTGGAACATGAGTTTCAAAACAGATGAAAGGATCGATGGAATGGCTGAACCTTGGAGGCGACCTACGTATCCACAGGGAATCAAGCCAAACGTAGTTCAGATCTGATGGGAAATTGGGAATGATTGTCCACTGGTGGGGAGCAACATCTTCTGCTGGGGAGAAGTCTGATCTGTGGGAAAATGCATCTGCCGGGGAAAATGCAACTACAGGGGATGAGAGATGACCATGTCGGTCGGGTGGCTGAACCTTTTCAGGTTTCCTACGTATCCTTGGAGGAATCAAGCCGGTCGTAGTTCAGATCTTTGAGACATCGAACTTCTGCTGCGGATAACAAACCTACGGACCCTATCATGTATGAAGACTGAACATTCGTTAGGGAAACGAGACATCAGACTCCTGCTGGGGATAACAATCCTATCGAACATTCGTAAGCAATGAAGTCATTTGGGAAAAGGAGGTAAGAGGGATAATGGGACAATAAAGACTACGTCGCCTAAATAATCCCAAGATGGAATGGTAAACGCAATCAGGATCGCCCAGGTTCCTGCCGATCGCGCTAAAGTAATAGATGCTGGATCTCTCGCAATTAGAAATGCCAGGGTTTCTGCCAATCACGATCGATCTAAGGTGCGTATGACATAGAGGCGCCGAAGTCTCTGTAATCATACGAATCCTAAGCAAATGTTTGGAAATTTTAAACGCAATTAGAAACGCCCGGGTTTTCTGCCGATCGCATTAAAATAATAGATGCTAGATCTCTCGTAATTAGAAACGTCCGGGTCTCTGCCAATCACGATCGATCTAGGATGCGTATGACATAGAGGCGCCAAAGTCTCTGTAATCATATGAATCCTAAGCAAATATTTGGAAATTTTAAACGCAATCAGAAACGCCAGGGTTTCTGCCGATCGTGTTAAAATAATAGATGCTGGATCTCTCGTAATTAGAAACGCCCGGGTCTCTGCCAATCACGATCGATCTAGGATGCGTATGACATAGAGGCGCCGAAGTCTCTGTAATCATACGAATCCTAAACAAATATTTGGTGAAGAATGGAAATTTTAAGGGCTTTCTGTACCCAAAGGTATCGAATATCAGTCAAAATAGCGCTAAGGTCACCTAAAATGAATCAAAGGGAGAAGATCAGTGGCAAAAATGGGATTTTATCTGAAGGGACAAGGTTGGCCGCGTGGCCAAAGTCACTGATTTGCAATAGTGGCCGCGTGGCCAAGGACGCTGAGTGGTTAGATTTTCTTCACGCGGATCGCTGATCTGAAGGCTGGGATCGCGAGGACAGAAGTGGCCGCGTGGCCAAGATCGCGTGCGGGCTGACTCCTTGGTCACATCACCAGAAACCCTCCCTCTTCTCCTTCTTCCTTCTTCTTCCTTCTTCTCCCTCCTCCATGTTGCCGAGTTAGAGAGAGAAAATTGAGTTTTGGAGAGAAAAGCTAGGATTTGATATTTTTTTGAGGATTTTGTTTCGAATACTTCGGATAAAATGGCGGACTGGATCAATGAGGCCTTGTTTGGGGTTTTCTGGGCCAAGGTGGATATGTGCCTCCACAACAAGAACAATAACAGTGGCATGGCGATCCTCAAGGTGAGGGAAATGTAGGGGCTAACCCAGGAGCGGGTTTTGAAGCGGCGCCCTTGATACCACGGGGCGGTTTTGAGACCACGAGCAGCGACTCGAAACTTTCGCGACGGCCTTCTTCGGTCAACATTTTATCAAGACTATGATTTCTACATCGACTCGGAGCGTCACTGTCGATGGGCCTTCCGGAGACACGAGAGGTAAATTTCAAATTTTCGCTCCTCTCATTTTCACATTTTTCGCACTTTTGTACAAAATATATATTGCTAGAATCGTAATTTGCTAGAAATGTAGATAGCTAGAAATGTAAATTGCTAGAAATGTAACATACCTGTGCTGTGTTTACCTGCAGAGGATCAAGGCTCGTGGGTCCACAGTGACTGTGGGCAAACTGTGGGCATCTCTGCCTGAGGGACCGGGCGGTTTGTGTGCTCGGATCGAGGCTATGGGGTTTGGCCCCTTCTTTGACAGTGTTCGCACGGTTGGGGGCACCCTGAAGGTGGCGGCGGTGATAGAGGTGTGCAGGGAGTTCTGGTGGGACACCACCCATACCTTCCACTTCAGTTGGGGAGAGATTACCATCATGCCGACGGATTTTGCGGCCATCACGTGGTTGAGGTTCACTGCTACCCCTTTGCCTTTTGATGAGAGCTTGGCGGAGCGGCGGGACTATAGGCAGGCTCTGTTGGGGGTTGACACTGATCTGGGAGGAGGTGTCAAGGGTTATGGAGTGGAGGCCGGGAAGGTGAACCGTTTGGTGGAGATGGCTATTGAGGCCTTCGGTAGGGGAGAGTATGACTTGGATTGCTTGGTCCGGCTGTTCTTATGGCTCAACTTTTCAGAGATCTTGTTTCCCAGTGGGGCTACCGTCTGTAGGTACTCACTGCTAGGGGCTTTTGTGGACTTGGACCAAGTCGGTGGGATTTCTTGGGGTGGAGCTGGTTTGGCTGAGATTTACCAGGTATTGGATCATTGCTCGAGGGCTAGCTCGTCGGCCTTTGACGGGTTTCAGTTCACCATTGAGGTATGACTACCCTTCTCTTGACTATCTTTTGGTCTGAAATGTTTCTCTCATTATATGCACAGGCGTGGGTGTACGAGATCTTCGGTGTCCCCCCTTTTCAGTTGGTGATGAGTGCGAACAAGGTTGTTCCCATCATGTCGTACTGGTGCAAGAGCAACAGGGCTCCTCCCCGCAAGAACCAGGTGTTGGTAGTGGTGCCCTAGGCACGTTTAATAAACGTTGTAATTGTTATCATTTATTTCATATCAATAAAGAGATGTTTTGATTATTATTGTTGTTCATGTTTACTTATAATAATCTCCGTCCCTAGTACTTGTTGAGCACTAGTATAAAGGCTAAATGATCATGGGATGATCATGTTAGATTTATGGGTACTTGTTTGGAACAAGGTACTGGACATGACCCGCTGTATGAGATCTATGTCATGGTCTATGTCGTACATATATCTCATATTAGTTATGTCATTTGAATCCTTAGACATGAAGTTATTATAGTCTTCCACTTGATGAACATTATGTTTGACATATTCAAACGCTACCTTAACACGGTAGTTATAAAGGGTGTGATTGGCATAATCGGATTCACGTAGGGAAGAGTAATAATCTAAATGAATTTGTCCCTCCTCGGAGAGATGTCAAGCTTGGGCCACTCGTAGGAATGATGTTGATGAAATGTTCGGCCGGACTCAAATGGATTGATTGGATCAATAGCATTTGAATTATCAACATATTCGGAATCGAGAAAGTATTGAACAAAACAAGTTGACTTGTTGACCATGACTTGTGTTCAATGACACCGTGGACAAAGGGATTGTGACATATTCTAAAGGAATGCGAACTTGTATCTAGTTATACTATTTGGGTAGGTATGACGGTTTGCTAGAACCTAATCATATCTTATGGTTTCATGTTTGAACCCATTGCCAACTTAGTATAATCCTAGAGGGTCACACACAATAGAACGAATCTTTAAAAGGACTACATTGGAATTTTGGAAATTCTGGACTTTCTGGGAAGTGGGCGACCGCACATAATGGACTGGGCGGCCGCACACTTAGCTCAGAAATGTACCAGTTTTGTTTCAGATAGTTGTGCGACCGCACAGAGGTCTTTGGGCGGCCGCACAGTACTGTCGGGTGGCAGATTCCTAATTTGATTTGGAAACGAATTTTGGAAGGATTTTGACACAAGTTTCCTATTTGGAATAGGTCATGCTTGTGTATAAAAGACCAAATTCGGCCAGCACTCTATGCTAATGATTTTGTGAGTCTCAAAGAGTTTGAGAGAGGGTTTATTTTGTTCCAAGACATTCTTGGTTGAGGAACAAAATAATACACAAAATAAATTCCATAAAGTTCTTTTGATTGTGAAAAAGTGTTTCACAATTTGGTCTAGCAACCAAGATCAAAGAAGCTCCTTTGATATTCGTTCGAAGTGTGGATACCGCTAGAGGGTGAAAATCATCATCTTCAAAGTTCGTGTTCAAGCTTTGTGATCGTGATCAAGTCTTCAAACCTCCACCAAAGACCAAGAGAATTTGATAACCATCAAGGGTTAGTTTATTCCTTTATTCTTATGTTGTATTTGATTTAATCATATGAACGGATCCATGGCTTTGGGTTCTTAAAATTTTAAATGCTAAATTCCGCTGCGCATGCTACTACGAAACCCAACAGTGGTACCAGAGCCCCGTTCATGTTGATTAATTCAATACTTGGATCATGTTATGTGTATATAAATTGTTTATGTGCCTTGCATGATTTGAATATTGGAATATATGTTGTTTATGTGTTTTGTGATTTTATGTGGTTTATTGTTTTGCAACTTTAATCGCACGATTCAATCGCAATAAATAAATTATGATGGATTCAGAATTGTTGATTATTAATTTTGATTGGATCAAAGTTTTAATAATCGGGGAAAAACGATTTTGAGACAAAATTTTCGAACTTCAAAATTCTGTACATTCTGATCAGTTTGGGCGACCGCACAAAATCACTTGGGCGGCCGCACATGTTTGAGCGACCGCACAATGAGTTTTGGGCGGCCGCACATAAGGATCAGATTGTCTGATTTTTGGTTGAAATCAGAATTTGGAATTTTCGAGAGGTTCAACAAAACCAGTAACAGAACCAATCCAGACCTGCTGATCTGGAATGGGTTTTGGGTAGTTGGTTTGTGTGTGGATTTTGGGGTTTGATTTTCCTATTTGTTTTAGTCTTGTGATTCTAAGATTGGTTCAAGGTTTGGATGGCTAATCTGCGTTCATCGAGATTGTGTTTCCCAAACTTGATCGCAATCAAAGTTTCAAAGATAAAACGAAGTTAGAATTATGAAGAGTTCATATTGCTAAAATTGAGAAACAAAGTTCTTGATTCAATGATTGGAGATCCATGTGGAATTGTGAATTCAATTGGCCTACGTTCATCGAGACCATCTATTGCTTAGTTTCGGCCACATGGACTACTTTCTTGGTTTCTTGAATTAGTGCGGGATTGTGGTTGCCTAATGGCTTAGTTCGACCGCACTTCTTGTTGTCTTGATTTGGAGATAATGACCGAAGTTGAAATAGTCTCATCCTCATAATTATAGAGAAACTAATGACACATAAATATCATGCTTAAATTAATGGGATTAATTTAGTGGCTAAACTTGATGTGTAACATGTTTATATTATGTGTTCATAAATGTGTTATATACTATATGTGATGAACCTTCAAAGAAAGTTTTAAGTCTTTTATTGCCATGCCATGATTAAAACACTTGTTAGTACATGAGTGATTTTAATGTAGATTCGCCTAGCGAGGTGCATTAAATTTATTTATGTATAAGCAAGATAGATAATGTGGGCACGCCCTAGCGGGACACATTAACTATGCGTTTAAAATGGTTAGACTTAATTGGGCGTCAAAACAGTTTTGGGCCTAGGCAAAGATGAGGTTTAACATGTTTTTTGAAATTTGATTTCTTAAAGAATCTCATAAAAGGAACTAAGAGTCATATGAGATATGATTGACAAGAGTTGTCTACCTAATTAATTTGATTTTGTGTAATCCGCCTTAGCGGACTTGAAATTAAATTAAAGTTGGATCTTAACCCATTTAAATTATATTATACATTGGATGTATATGAAGGTTATATAATTTAGTGGGAGTATTTTGTTTGAAAAATACATTATTTATCTCTTTAATGAAAATCGGTACTTATTAAATTTTGGAAATTTTTGCATATTTGTAGATAATGACTAATAACACTCAATCAATGTCGTTGCGATCGATCCTTGAGAAGGATAAGCTCGAAGAGAATGGTACCAACTTTATGGATTGGATCCGTAGCATAAGAATCGTTCTTAGGCAAGAAGATAAGTTGTACATTCTCGATGGGCCTCTCCCCGCTGAACCACCGCCTACTGCCCCTAGGGTAGAAAGAGACAATTACAAGAAACATCGTAATGATTCTAGAGATGTAAGTTGTCTCATGCTTGCTGCTATGTGTTCAAAACTCCAACAAAGTTTGGAACATTTGGAAGCCTATGAGATAGGCGTGGAGTTGAGAACTATGTTTCAAGAGCAAGCTAGGCAAGAGAGGTACAAGACCATTGTTGCATTCATTACTAGCAAAATGAATGAAGGGCAACAAGTGAGTCCTCACTTTCTTAAAATGAAAGGTTATGTAGAGCACCTTGAGAAACTTGGCTATCCAATCCCATTGGAGCTAGCCACGGATCTCATTCTTAATTCATTGCCTAAAAGTTATAATCAGTTTGTGATGAATTATAACATGCATGGAATGGATAAGAATCTCTCTGAGTTGCATGGGATGCTCAAAACTGCAGAGATGAAAATTGTGGAGAAAGGTTCTCCCGTGCTCTTGGTTCATGATGGGAAGAAGCCTGGTGCCAAAGGCAAGGGTAAGGCAAAAGTTGTCAAACCCAAGATAAGCAAGGCAAAGGTTGCCAAGGCTTCTGAGGCAAAACCCGATACACAAAAGGATGCAATTTGTTTCCATTGTCAAGAAATTGGTCATTGGAAACGTAATTGCAAGGCTTTCTTGGAAGAGCAAAAGAAGAAGAAGAGCAGCAAGGCTGCGTCGACTTCAGGTATCTATATGATAGATATTCTCCTTTCTACCACTGATTCTTGGGTATTGGATACCGGATGTGGTTCTCACATTTGTCTATGTCACGACCCGAAATATAGGCTCTATTTTATTAAGTAATTAAATGATTTTTATTTAATTATTTGCTTATTTATTTATTTAAATTATTATTTATTTAAATAATTATGTGTGCATTTTATGTTTCATAATGATTATGCCTAGCATTTTACTTGAGTTATTTGGGCTAGTGTAGAAGTGTTGGTCCTAATTGCTAGTATGGAGTGTGTGTGTGTAGTGTGAGAGAGGGAGCCTAAGTGTAAGTTTTTAAAATAATTTTCCTACTCCCTCCCTACTCCTCCCTCACCTCCTCCCTCACTCATCCTTCTCCTTCCCAGACAACTCTCTCTCTCTCCAAGCTTTGTGGGTAAGTTTTCTTCCTCTTCATCTCTCTTCATTTTCTCCTTCTTCCTCTCATCTTCTCTCATTTCTTAAAACGTGAACCATGTTTAGATCGTCGATAGCATCGTAGGAAGCCAAAAAGATTTGAAATCCATCAACTTTGAGAAAATTCAAGTAAGTTGCTTTTCCCCCATTTTAATGCTAAAATGTTCATATCATGCTTAGATAGTGTTTGATGTGTTCCATTTGAAGTTTGGATGAGTTTTGAATTTGTTTGGAATTTATTTGGGTTTTGATCAAAAATGGTGAAATCTTGAATGTTGGGTTTGATTCTTGATTTCGAGTGTTAAATGTTGTTTTAGGAGTCTTTTTAGACTTATAAGTCGTTTTGGCACTTTAGTATATGAGTTGGAAGGTTGGATTTTGGGTTGATTGTGTTTTGGGTTTGAAAATGGAAGAACCCATGTTGTTCTTCCCGATTTCTGGAAATCCAGAGCATTGTGCGACCGCACAAAACTTCCTGGGCGGCCGCGCATCTTTCTGAAAGCTTTTGTTCTTGTTTTGGGACTTTTTGGGCGACCGCACAACCCACTTTGGGCGGCCGCACAGTCCTCTGAAAATTTACATTTGTTAAAGTTGTGTGAATGAAGGTTGCGTTTTGGTCTAAGTCTTGGGTGTCCTCCTAGTTGACCCTAGTGAACTTTGTTGTACACTTTAGTGAGAGAATTGGGTCCTTTGTGATCAAGTTTGTGTTTGAAATTCATTAATGGTGAATTGGGATTTTGAAGCACCTTTATTGTGCATTGTTTGTTCATTTCATCTTCTTGGTGATTAATTGGCATGATTCCCTACTTTGGAACCCTTGGTTGTTTATCGTGCTAGTATTTTATTACTTAGCCTTTACGTGAAAGTCCAGCTGGTATTTTGTGTGTGTTGGGCGATGGGAAAGATTATAATGGCAAAGCCAAGTCCATTATAATGTTGACCATTGTTTTGCCCCCTTCTTTACCCTTCTCCAGATTGGCCTTGGAAAGGATAAGTCAGCGTTCCTTTGTGAATGTATCTGGCTAGCGGGTATGACTTTGTGTCATGATCCTTGTCCTTTGTGACACTGTTATGGTTATTGGTTCCGGTACCGGGGTTTTCTCTTCGGCTTTCATGCTATTATGAAGATGATGATTAGTTGATTATTGAAGCTGCGCAGCGATCCTTTATTTGGATGTTCCGGTTTGGAAAACCTTGGCTATATCCTTTGTTATGTGTTTATTTCCGCTGCTATCTGTTCTATGATAATTGCTATGTGCTATGTGATAATAATTATCATTTATTGCTTATTGCATCATAGCATGTCATGTAGTTGCATTAGTAACTTATTGAGATTTATCTCACCCCTTTTCTCTTTTATCTTTGTTTTTCCTTAACCCCCCCCCCAGGTGCTAAGGATTAGTCTCGCTGATCACGAGAGCAAGGACGTCGAGTGTGGATATATTCTTTTGGGGAAAGTTGTATAGGTTGGTTTACATTATATAAATGTGTAACCTTTTGGGGTATTTGTACCAAACATTGACGTCACTAAGAATTTTATATTTGTATTTTATTGAGCATAAACTTGTGGAAGTTTATGATAGTTGTATTTGGTTTTTATTAAACTTGGTTTTGTAAAACCTTGGATCTTCACCCTTTTGGTATTAAATGAAATTTTTAACTTCAGTATTTCTGAGTTTGGTTTTAGAGTCGACGTCCAGCTCGCGGTCTCGGGGCCCCGTGGGGTCCGGGGTCGCGACAGTTGGTATCAGAGCTATGGCATTAGCTCTAAGTATAAGTCTAGGTGGATTAGTATGACCTAGGTGGGTAGTAGAGTGCGGAGTGATTAACAGTTGATGTTTTATGCAGGTAATTGTTCTCAATGTCTGGAAGAAGAAACAGAGGAGGTACTAGTGGGGCACAGAATCAGAATGATACAAGGGAAGAAGCCCGTGCCATGTTTCAAGGCATGTTTGAGGCGGCCATGAAATCCATACATGATCAAGGTCCGAGGGTAGAGCAAGCACCACCCCGCTATGGATTGGAGCAATTTCTGAAACTTAAACCGGTTGAATTCGATGGGGAGCCCGATGTAAGGAAGGCTGAGTTGTGGATTGAGTCTATGGAGAAGATTTATGATGTGTTTGGGTGTTCGGATGAGGACAAGGTCCGGTTTGCGGCTTACAAGCTTGTGGGAGCCGCCGAGCATTGGTGGAAAGGTATTAAAGCTACTTGGGATGATACTCGCACGGTGTATGCGTGGGAGTTGTTCGTTCGCAAATTCAAGGAGCATTTCATTCCGGTTGTTGATCAAAACCGAAAAGAGATCGAGCTACTCAACTTGGAGCAAGGTGTTTGTCTATAGCACAATACTCGGCTAAGTTCATAGAATTAGCCCGGTATTGCGACTATTTGGTGAGGACCGAGGAACAAAAGGCTATGAGATTCATTCGGGGATTGAAGACCTCCATCCGTACTCAACTGATTGCTCAACGGATTGTGACTTTCCAAGATGCGGTGGACCGAGCCTATTTAATAGAGCAAGATATTGGGGAGCATAAAAGGAAGACCGAGGTAGCCAACCCGAGTAAGCAAGGAGCTCAAGGAAAGCCACAACACCGCTCTGATAATCGAGGTAACTTTGGGGGACAATCTCAGTCCCGAGTGCAACCTATCCTAAGGAACCCGGGTACCACTTCCGGGAACCAAGGGAGCCTAATTAGGAAGCCTTGTACCTTTTGTCAGAAGGTAGGCCATGCGAAGGATAAGTGTTGGAAAAAGCAAGGAAGGTGCACCAATTGTGGTGAAATGGGGCACTTTGCGAGAGAGTGCACGAGGTACCGAGGTCAGTCATCCGGGTCAGGAGTTGGTAATAATCAGGGTCAGAAAAGGGATGCAGCTGGGAAGCCCAAGGTCAAGGGAAGGTCTATGCTATGAATCAACAACAAGCTACCGATGATCCATCTGTTATTGGAGGTATTATTTCTGTGTCTAATGTGAGCGCACGAGCGTTAGTAGATCCAGGATCATCTCATTCATACATTTCTGTGCAATTTGCTTCCATGTTAAATGCTGCATTCGAGTCCTTACCGTACGTGCTAGAGGTGTCGACCCCTATAGGAGAATGCTTGATTTCGGATCGAGTCTTTCGTGCTTGTGATGTGGTCATTTGTGGTCGAGTCCTTTGTGCGGATTTGGTAGTTCTTCCTATCCAAGACTTTGATGTCATTTTGGTATGGATTGGTTGAGCAAGTTTCATGCTTCTGTTGATTGCCGTAAGAAAACTGTTACTTTTTCTATTCCCGATGTGCCTAAGTTTGTTTTTGAGGCTAGTCCTCTGAGTAGAAAGGTTCGCCTAATTTCTTTTATGAAAGCGAGAAAATTATTGCATAGTGGTTGCGAGGGGTTTTTGGCTAGTGTTCTTGATACTAGGAAAGAATTCCCTAGTTTTGATAGTGTTCGGGTAGTCCGGGAATTTCCCGATGTTTTCTCTACCGAGTATGATATGCCTCCCGATCGTGAGATTGAGTTTTGTATAGATCTTTTGCCGGGTACGGCTCCGATTTCGAAAGCGCCTTATAGGTTAGCTCCCGCAGAGTTGAAAGAATTGAAGGTTCAGTTGCAAGAGTTGCTTGATCGAGGGTTTATCCGCCCTAGTGTTTCCCCGTGGGGAGTACCGGTTTTGTTTGTGCGAAAGAAAGACGGTTCCTTGAGATTGTGTATAGATTACAGAGAGTTGAATCAGGTTACGGTGAAGAACAAGTATCCTCTACCGCATATTGATGATTTGTTTGATCAGATTCAAGGGTCCGTGGTTTTCTCTAAACTTTATTTGAGGAGTGGGTACCATCAGTTGAAGGTTAGATCGGAGGATATTCCGAAGACTGCTTTTCGCACTCGGTACGGTCATTATGAGTTCTTGGTTATGCCGTTTGGGTTGACTAACGTGCCGGCCGTGTTTATGGATTTGATGAACCGAGTTTTCCATCCGTATCTTGATTCGTTCGTGGTGGTTTTCATCGACGACATTCTTGTTTATTCGAAATCTCGAGAGGAGCACGAGCAGCATTTGAGGACAGTTTTATCCGTTCTTGCGAGGGAGAAATTATTTGCGAAGTTCAGTAAATGCGAATTTTGGCTCGAGAAGGTGTCATTTCTGGGTCATGTTATTTCGAAAGAGGGGATTTCGGTGGATCCTTCAAAGATTGAAGCCATAGTGGATTGGAAGAGACCCGAGTCAGTGACCGAGATTCGTAGTTTTCTTGGTTTAGCCGGGTATTACCGAAGATTTATTGAAGGGTTCTCGAGGATTGCTACTCCGATGACTCAGTTGACCCGGAAGAATGTTCCGTTTGTGTGGACCGAGAAATGTGACAAGGGTTTCGAAGAATTGAAGAAGAGGTTGACTACCGCACCGATCTTGACTTTGCCTAATGGGAGCGATGGCCTAGTGATTTATAGTGATGCTTCTAAAGAAGGTTTGGGTTGTGTATTGATGCAGAATGGGAAAGTGATTGCTTATGCTTCGAGGAAGTTGACCCCTAGTGAGCAGAATTACCCGACTCATGATATGGAGTTAGCGGCTATTGTCTTTGCGTTGCACAAATGGAAGCACTACCTTTATGGAGCGAAGTTCGAGATTTTTACCGATCACAAGAGTTTGAAGTACCTTTTCTCCCAGAAAGAGTTGAATAACCGACAGCGACGATGGATGGAATTGTTGAAGATTATGATTGTACGATTTCTTATCATCCGGGGAAGGCGAATGTGGTAGCCGATGCGATTAGTAGAAAGTCTTATGTGGCTTCGATGATAGTTCGCGAATGGAAAATGCTTGAGGATGTTCGAGATTGGTCTCCTCGTGAATCGAGACATGGGGCTATTTTTGCGAATATTAGAGTGTCTCCGACCCTAATTCAGAGGATAAAGGAAGCTCAGAAAGAAGATCCCGAGTTAGTGAAGGTAATGAGTAAACTGAAAGAAAAGAATTTCGAGGATTTTTCTTTGAGCCCGGTGGGAGTGTTGACTTTCCGTGGAAGATTGTGTGTTCAGGATGTTGATGGAATTAAACAGAGGGTTCTTGATGAGGGTCACAAATCGAGGTATACTATTCATCCGGGTAGTACGAAGATGTATCAGGATTTGAAGCAACAATTTTGGTGGATTAATATGAAAAGGGAAATAGCTGAGTATGTTTCGAAGTGTTTAACGTGTCAGTAGGTCAAAGCCGAGCATCAGAGACCCGCGGGATTGCTTCAGCCGTTAGAGATTCCCGAGTGGAAATGGGAGCATGTGACTATGGATTTCGTTACGGGACTGCCTCGTACCCGTAGGAAGTATGACAGTGTTTGGGTAATAGTGGATAGATTGACCAAGAGCGCCCATTTCTTGCCTATTGATATCAGATATTCGATGGAGAAGCTTGCGACCCTTTATATTGATGAGATTGTTAGATTGCATGGGGTTCCGGTTAGCATTGTGTCAGATCGAGACCCGAGGTTTACTTCTAGATTCTGGAAGGCGTTTCAGGAAGCTTTGGGTACAGATTTGCGATTCAGCACAGCTTTTCATCCTCAGACCGACGGTCAATCCGAGAGGACTATTCAGATTCTTAAGGATATGTTGCGAGCTTGTGCGATAGACTTTTCTGATTCTTGGGATTCGCACCTATCGTTAGTGGAGTTCTCCTACAACAACAGTTATCAGGCTAGTATCGAGATGGCACCGTTTGAGGCCTTGTATGGAAGAAAGTGTAGATCGCCTATTTGTTGGGATGAGGTCGGTGAAGCGAAAGTTTTGGGTATTGATTTGCTTCAGGACTCAGTTGAGAAAGTTAAAGTTATCCGGGATAGATTGAAGACAGCCCAGAGTCGACATAAGAGCTACGCAGACAACCGAAGGCGAGATCTTAGTTTTCAGGTTGGTGATTTGGTATTCTTGAAAGTATCTCCGAAGGTGGGTATCCGAAGGTTCGGGAAGAAGGGTAAGTTGGCTCCGAGGTTTATTGGTCCGTTTGAGATTTTGGGAAAGGTTGGACTTCTAGCGTATCGCCTTGCGTTACCGTCATCTTTGGACCGGTTGCACAACGTCTTTCACGTTTCTATGCTTCGGAAGTACGTTCATGATCCATCTCACGTGTTACCGAGGATACCGGAAGATATTGAGCCCGATATGAGTTATGAGGAACGACCGGTTCGGATCTTAGATTCCAAAGTCCAAGAGTTGAGGAGCAAGAGTATTGCGTTGGTTAGAGTCCTTTGGAGGAATCATAGCATCGAGGAGTCGACGTGGGAGCTCCGAGATGAGATAGAGAGGAAATTTCCGTGGCTTTTTGTTTAAGGTGAGTCTCGTTAAAATTCGGGTCGAATTTTCTTTAAGGGGGAGTGAATGTCACGACCCGAAATATAGGCTCTATTTTATTAAGTAATTAAATGATTTTTATTTAATTATTTGCTTATTTATTTATTTAAATTATTATTTATTTAAATAATTATGTGTGCATTTTATGTTTCATAATGATTATGCCTAGCATTTTACTTGAGTTATTTGGGCTAGTGTAGAAGTGTTGGGTCCTAATTGCTAGTATGGAGTGTGTGTGTGTAGTGTGAGAGAGGGGGCCTAAGTGTAAGTTTTTAAAATAATTTCCTACTCCCTCCCTACTCCTCCCTCACCTCCTCCCTCACTCATCCTTCTCCTTCCCAGACAACTCTCTCTCTCTCCAAGCTTGTGGGTAAGTTTTCTTCCTCTTCATCTCTCTTCATTTTCTCCTTCTTCCTCTCATCTTCTCTCATTTCTTAAAACGTGAACCATGTTTAGATCGTCGATAGCATCGTAGGAAGCCAAAAAGATTTGAAATCCATCAACTTTGAGAAAATTCAAGTAAGTTGCTTTTCCCCCATTTTAATGCTAAAATGTTCATATCATGCTTAGATAGTGTTTGATGTGTTCCATTTGAAGTTTGGATGAGTTTTGAATTTGTTTGGAATTTATTTGGGTTTTGATCAAAAATGGTGAAATCTTGAATGTTGGGTTTGATTCTTGATTTCGAGTGTTAAATGTTGTTTTAGGAGTCTTTTTAGACTTATAAGTCGTTTTGGCACTTTAGTATATGAGTTGGAAGGTTGGATTTGGGTTGATTGTGTTTTGGGTTTGAAAATGGAAGAACCCATGTTGTTCTTCCCGATTTCTGGAAATCCAGAGCATTGTGCGACCGCACAAAACTTCCTGGGCGGCCGCGCATCTTTCTGAAAGCTTTTGTTCTTGTTTTGGGACTTTTTGGGCGACCGCACAACCCACTTTGGGCGGCCGCACAGTCCTCTGAAAATTTACATTTGTTAAAGTTGTGTGAATGAAGGTTGCGTTTTGGTCTAAGTCTTGGGTGTCCTCCTAGTTGACCCTAGTGAACTTTGTTGTACACTTTAGTGAGAGAATTGGGTCCTTTGTGATCAAGTTTGTGTTTGAAATTCATTAATGGTGAATTGGGATTTTGAAGCACCTTTATTGTGCATTGTTTGTTCATTTCATCTTCTTGGTGATTAATTGGCATGATTCCCTACTTTGGAACCCTTGGTTGTTTATCGTGCTAGTATTTTATTACTTAGCCTTTACGTGAAAGTCCAGCTGGTATTTTGTGTGTGTTTGGGCGATGGGAAAGATTATAATGGCAAAGCCAAGTCCATTATAATGTTGACCATTGTTTTGCCCCCTTCTTTACCCCTTCTCCAGATTGGCCTTGGAAAGGATAAGTCAGCGTTCCTTTGTGAATGTATCTGGCTAGCGGGTATGACTTTGTGTCATGATCCTTGTCCTTTGTGACACTGTTATGGTTATTGGTTCCGGTACCGGGGTTTTCTCTTCGGCTTTCATGCTATTATGAAGATGATGATTAGTTGATTATTGAAGCTGCGCAGCGATCCTTTATTTGGATGTTCCGGTTTGGAAAACCTTGGCTATATCCTTTGTTATGTGTTTATTTCCGCTGCTATCTGTTCTATGATAATTGCTATGTGCTATGTGATAATAATTATCATTTATTGCTTATTGCATCATAGCATGTCATGTAGTTGCATTAGTAACTTATTGAGATTTATCTCACCCCTTTTCTCTTTTATCTTTGTTTTTCCTTAACCCCCCCCAGGTGCTAAGGATTAGTCTCGCTGATCACGAGAGCAAGGACGTCGAGTGTGGATATATTCTTTTGGGAAAGTTGTATAGGTTGGTTTACATTATATAAATGTGTAACCTTTTGGGGTATTTGTACCAAACATTGACGTCACTAAGAATTTTATATTTGTATTTTATTGAGCATAAACTTGTGGAAGTTTATGATAGTTGTATTTGGTTTTTATTAAACTTGGTTTTGTAAAACCTTGGATCTTCACCCCTTTTGGTATTAAATGAAATTTTTAACTTCAGTATTTCTGAGTTCTGGTTTTAGAGTCGACGTCCAGCTCGCGGTCCCGGGGCCCGCGGGGTCCGGGGTCGCGACAGTCTAAATGTGCAGGGACTAAAGAATAGGAGACTGCTTAAAGAAGGTGAAGTAGATCTACGTGTGGGAAATGGAGCAAGAGTTGCTGCATTAGCCGTAGGGACTTATGAAGTCACTTTACCTTCCGGATTAATTCTTGTTTTGAACAATTGTTATCATGTTCCGGATTTAAGCAGAAATATTATTTCGATTTCTTGTTTGGATAATGAAGGTTTTAAGTTTCTTATTGAGAATAAGAAATTTTCTATTTATTTAAATGATGTGCTTTATGGTATTGCTAATTCATTTAATGGCCTTTATATCTTGGATGTCAAGAATGAAAATAATGTCTATCATGTAAATAAGAAATCTAAACCTAATGATGTAAATCATACTTATTTGTGGCATTGCCGTCTTGGTCATATTAATGAGAAGCGTATCTCAAAACTCCATGGGGACGGACTTTTGGGTTCATGTGACTTAGAGTCGTATGATACTTGTGAGTCGTGTCTTCTTGGAAAAATGACTAAGACACCTTTTACCAAGTTGGGTGAAAGGGCAAACGACTTATTGGGGTTGATACATTCCGATGTATGCGGACCATTAAGTAGCAATGCTAGGGGAGGATTTCAATACTTCATAACCTTCACTGATGATTATAGTAGATTTGGGTATGTTTACCTAATGAAACATAAAAGTGAAGCATTTGAGATATTTAGAATATTTCAAAATGAAGTAGAAAAACAACTTGGCAAAAGTATAAAAGCACTTCGATCAGATCGAGGTGGAGAATACTTAAGTCAAGAATTTGATGATCATCTAAAGAATTGTGGAATAGTTTCACAATTGACTCCGCCCGGAACACCACAATGGAATGGTGTGTCTGAGAGGAGGAATCGGACTTTGTTAGACATGGTTCGATCAATGATGAGTCAAGTTGATCTTCCAATATCCTTTTGGGGTTACGCCCTAGAAACCGCTGCTTTCACACTAAATCAAGTTCCAACTAAATCGGTTCCAAAGACTCCATATGAGATGTGGAGTGGAAAGAAACCTAGCTTATCTTTCATGAGGATTTGGGGTTGCGAAGTTTATGTCAAGAGACTTATCTCTGACAAACTAGCACACAAATCTGATAAATGTATTTTCGTGGGATATCCTAAGGAAACTAAAGGATATTACTTTTACAACCGAGAGGACAACAAAGTGTTTGTTGCCCGAACTGGTGTCTTTCTAGAGAAAGAGTTTCTCTCCAAAGAAATCAGTGGGAGTAAAATAAATCTTGAAGAAATTCGAGACCCAGAAAATAACACTGAACAATAGTGGAACAAGAACAAGAACCACAAGGAGTTGTGGAACCTGTTCAAAGTACACAAGCAACTCGCAGATCTAGTAGGTTACGATCCGAGCCCGAGAGATATGGATTTCTCGTAACGGATAGTAATGAGGTAGAGATCATTGAGAATGATGAACCGTCAACCTACCAAGAGGCGATGTCTTCTCCTGATTCTGACAAGTGGCTTGGAGCCATGGAATCCGAATTGCAATCCATGCAAGACAATCAAGTTTGGAATTTGATTGATGCGCCCGAAGGTGTAAAAACCATATGATGCAAATGGGTCTTCAAGAAGAAGACTGACATGGATGGGAAGGTGCATACTTACAAAGCTAGGCTTGTAGCGAAGGGTTATAGGCAAGTTCATGGTATTGACTATGATGAGACCTTTTCACCCGTAGCAATGATCAAGTCTATAAGAATTTTGCTTGCCATTGCCGCATATCATGACTATGAAATATGGCAGATGGACGTCAAAACCGCTTTCCTGAATGGAAAACTCCAAGAGGATGTGTATATGACACAACCAGAAGGTTTTGAACAAAATTCTAAGGTATGCAAATTGCAGAGATCCTTCTATGGATTGAAGCAAGCTTCTAGGAGTTGGAATCTCCGTTTTGATGAATCGGTCAAAGAGTTTGGTTCGTCAAGAACGAAGATGAGCCTTGTCTATACAAGAAGATTAGTGGGAGCATAGTGCTTTTCCTTGTTTTATACGTGGATGACATATTGCTCATTGGAAACGACATTCCTACACTTCAGTCTGTGAAGACTTGGTTAGGAAAGTGCTTCGCAATGAAAGATATGGGTGAAGCCGCATATATTCTTGGCATTAAGATCTATATAGATAGATAAAGGAGGCTACTTGGTTTAAGCCAAAGTACATACATTGACAAGGTCATTAGAAGATTCCGTATGGAAAATTCTAAGAGAGGCACCTTGCCCGTGTTACATGGAGTTTCTCTAAGCAAGACTCAATGTCCTAAGACAAAAGATGAGCGTGAGAAAATGAATGATGTTCCATATGCTTCGGCAATTGGGTCCATCATGTATGCCATGATTTGTACTAGGCCGGATGTATCTTATGCTTTGAGCATGACAAGTAGATACCAATCCGATCCTGGCGAAAATCACTGGATAGCTGTAAAAGCGATTCTTAAGTACTTGAGAAGGACTAAAGACTCGTTTTTGGTCTATGGAGGAATGGAAGATGATCTCGTTGTAAATGCTTACACGGATGCAAGCTTCCAAACCGACAAAGATGATAGCCGATCGCAATCGGGTTTTGTGTTTATGTTAAATGGTGGAGCTGTAAGCTGGAAGAGTTCCAAGCAAAGTACAACCGCTGATTCTACAACAGAAGCTGAGTATATTGCTGCATCGGATGCTGCAAAGGAAGCTGTTTGGATTAAGAAGTTCATAACTGAACTTGAAGTGGTTCCTAGTATTGCTAATCCAATAGACTTTTATTGTGATAATAATGGTGCTATTGCTCAAGCAAAGGAACCAAGAGCACATCAGAAATCCAAACACATACTTAGGCGTTTTCATATCATTCGAGAGATCGTTGATAGGGGAGACGTAAATATATGCAGAGTACCTACTGATGACAATGTTGCGGACCCACTAACAAAGGGACTTCCACAAGCTAAACATGATGGTCATGTTAGGTCCATGGGTATTAGATACATGGGAAATTGGGCCTAGGGCAAGTGGGAGATTGTTGGTAGTGGTGCCCTAGGCACGTTTAATAAACGTTGTAATTGTTATCATTTATTTCATATCAATAAAGAGATGTTTTGATTATTATTGTTGTTCATGTTTACTTATAATAATCTCCGTCCCTAGTACTTGTTGAGCACTAGTATAAAGGCTAAATGATCATGGGATGATCATGTTAGATTTATGGGTACTTGTTTGGAACAAGGTACTGGACATGACCCGCTGTATGAGATCTATGTCATGGTCTATGTCGTACATATATCTCATATTAGTTATGTCATTTGAATCCTTAGACATGAAGTTATTATAGTCTTCCACTTGATGAACATTATGTTTGACATATTCAAACGCTACCTTAACACGGTAGTTATAAAGGGTGTGATTGGCATAATCGGATTCACGTAGGGAAGAATAATAATCTAAATGAATTTGTCCCTCCTCAGAGAGATGTCAAGCTTGGGCCACTCGTAGGAATGATGTTGATGAAATGTTCGGCCGGACTCAAATGGATTGATTGGATCAATAGCATTTGAATTATCAACATATTCGGAATCGAGAAAGTATTGAACAAAACAAGTTGACTTGTTGACCATGACTTGTGTTCAATGACATCGTGGACAAAGGGATTGTGACATATTCTAAAGGAATGCGAACTTGTATCTAGTTATACTATTTGGGTAGGTATGACGGTTTGCTAGAACCTAATCATATCTTATGGTTTCATGTTTGAACCCATTGCCAACTTAGTATAATCCTAGAGGGTCACACACAATAGAACGAATCTTTAAAAGGACTACATTGGAATTTTGGAAATTCTGGACTTTCTGGGAAGTGGGCGACCGCACATAATGGACTGGGCGGCCGCACACTTAGCTCAGAAATGTACCAGTTTTGTTTCAGATAGTTTGTGCGACCGCACAGAGGTCTTTGGGCGGCCGCACAGTACTGTCGGGTGGCAGATTCCTAATTTGATTTGGAAACGAATTTTGGAAGGATTTTGACACAAGTTTCCTATTTGGAATAGGTCATGCTTGTGTATAAAAGACCAAATTCGGCCAGCACTCTATGCTAATGATTTTGTGAGTCTCAAAGAGTTTGAGAGAGGGTTTATTTTGTTCCAAGACATTCTTGGTGAGGAAGAAAATAATACACAAAATAAATTCCATAAAGTTCTTTTGATTGTGAAAAAGTGTTTCACAATTTGGTCTAGCAACCAAGATCAAAGAAGCTCCTTTGATATTCGTTCGAAGTGTGGATACCGCTAGAGGGTGAAAATCATCATCTTCAAAGTTCGTGTTCAAGCTTTGTGATCGTGATCAAGTCTTCAAACCTCCACCAAAGACCAAGAGAATTTGATAACCATCAAGGGTTAGTTTATTCCTTTATTCTTATGTTGTATTTGATTTAATCATATGAACGGATCCATGGCTTTGGGTTTCTTAAAATTTAAATGCTAAATTCCGCTGCGCATGCTACTACGAAACCCAACACCGGGATAGGAAGACGGTGGATGCCGCCGATCTGAGGAGGGCTTTTGCGATGTCTGAGCCTGTCGGGGTCAGGTTTTACCTAAGGAGTCCGGCTAATGAGGCTTCGGTGGGTCCCTATGTAGTGGAGTTGACCGCTTCTAGGGTTCTGCTTGTGGGTCTCACCGGGGAGGCCATGTATCTCGGAGAAAGGGTGGTTCTTCAGCATAGGGCTGGTGCGTTACCATGGGCTCCTTATGACCCTCCTCGGGATATGCTCCATCCTGCGAGGTTGGCAACTTTCTTGGCTCCCACTTCGGCAGAGCATTACAGGGGGAGTGATGACTACGCCGGCTATGTGCGGACTCGGTTGATCAGCCCTCAGGTTCGGGCTAGGATGCTATTGGGAGAGGGATCGAGCTCGGCCCGGTATGTTGGTCGGAGTCGGCCTTTGGTTGACATGCCCTTTGCTCGAGTAGCGTGAGAGTGATGAGGGGCGGCCGGGAGGTGGAGCTTAGCTTGGAGCCGACTGATGCAGATCTTGTTGAGGAGACATTCATTCCTCCGCCCGACGCTGGGGTACGGCTTTCTGCTTTATATTAGTCATGTTCGCACACACTTGTTATTTCTGCATTGTAATCATTGCCTTGGTTTCCCTTTCAGGTGACTCGGGAGGCATATATCCGTTCAGCTCGGCGGCGGAGAACGTGTTGATGCGTTTACTGAGGGAGGCGTACCATTCATGTACTTGTCAGAGGGATGACGTTGCGTCACCCCAGCGTCGTGAGAGGTCTCTGAACGGTGCGGGCTCTTCTCACACTGGTGGTCGAGCGGTCCGGGGACGGAGTTCGGGTGCCGGTAGCTCTCGAGCTTCAGCGCGGCGTGGAGACACCACGGAGGAGGATTCTGATTTGGCGGGGCCCATCTTTCCATCTTTATTTCCTACACTGTTAGCTAGTAGAGACGAATATATACAGGACAAACATTTAACATGCATGTAAATATATTTATGAACTAAAATGAGAATGATTTTGTGACAACCTATCTGTACAAACTAATTATTTTATAATGTTCCTAATTTCTCTACAATGCATGAGCCAAGGGGAGGGGAAGGTACGTTGTTTGCATGGATCCGCTGCGGGGCAGGAGCAATCGATCTGCGATTTCTGCATGGGGGCAAGAGTGGCCGCGTGGCCAAGGCAAAGTCGGCCGCCTGGCCAAGAGCAATAGCGGCCGCGTGGCCGAGGACAATTGTGGCCGCGTGGCCAAGTCTGCCGCCGACTCTGGTTTTCCTTTTCCTGGCAAGAATTGGAGTTTGTGTACTTTTTAAGGGGAGTTTGTGTTGCCTTAGAATTCGTACCAGCCACTTCTTTTGAGAAATTTAGAGTTCCAATCACCAATTTGCTTGCTCTTTGCCATGGATCATGAGGCTAGGATCACAAGTCTTGAGAAAAAAGTCTTTATAACCTCTTTGGAGAAGTGGGTTGCCAAACTTTCTGGTTCTAGGCATAGGAAACTTGACGAACGGTATGGGATAAAGTGTCTTTGGTCACTTTTGCACATGAACTCCAATACCAACCTTTTGCAAGCCTGTGGGAAATTTTGGAATGATACCCTCCATGTCTTCAACTTTTCATTCAACGAGATGACACCCACTTATGAGGATATCACGGCATTATATGGCTACGAAGGGAAGGGTAAAGTTGCCTTGCCTTTTGACTTTGTTTGCTTGAGGGACAAGTTGATGACCTTTGGCATGCCCGCGGATGACTTTGATAGGTATGCTAGGGGCGGCTATGTTGACCTTTCTTGGATGCCACAACACTTTATGCACATGGATGTGGCCTCTGACCGTTCCTTGGACCATCTTGCGCTATGTCTGTTTGCCTCTATTCTTTTCCCTTCTGAGGTTGGATTTGCTAGTGAGGGGTGTTTGGGCATGGTGAATTCGGCTCGCTCAGGTTATGACATCGTACCGGCCATTCTTGGGGAGATGATCTGTGGGATTCCCCATCCCGCGGCTTATGGTGGGACGCCTTGTGGTAGTGATAGGCTTTTGACCATGTGGTTGCAAGAGAGGCTTCGAGTGAATAAACCGGCGGCTTCTATGAAGGTGGCCCCATGGATGCACCGCATTAGAGGCATGGCGGAGTGGTTTGAGGGCATGACTCTCAAAGGTTGGGAAAAGTATTTGGCGGAGATGGTGACTGACGACATTCAGTGGGTGGTGCCCCATTGGCACATTCACTCTGTGAGGGAGAAACAAGTGGGACTTCACATGATCAAAGTTCCGACCCTTTCTGGGACTACTTTTTACTACCCCGCTAGAGTGCTTCATCAGTATGGTTTGGTGCAGACCATCCCGGAGGGTTGGGACGAGGAGAGAGATGATTTTCCCTTTGGGATACTCCATTTGGATGATAGTGCCTCGGTCCTTCTTTCTCAGATGTGGGGCGAGGCCGGCTTTAGTCGTAGGACCTTCATCACACGCTCTAGCAACACCTTCCTGTCACGCGAGTATCTGGATTGGTATATGGGGAGACTTGGGCATGCGGAGCAGACTCTAGAGACCCTAAGGGGCACTATCTTGGGATCCTGTGCTCCGAGTTTTTTGTTGAGAGTGAAAGAGGCGGTGGCTTATGAGAGGAGGATGAGTAAGAGCGTGGCTAACGGAAGCGGAGAAGAAGTGGGGACGTCAAAGAAGAGGAAGGGCAAAGAGGCTTCTGATGGCAAGGCCAAAGGTGTTAGTGAGTTCGAAAGAAGATTTTGTGAGAATCCTAACAAGAATAAAGTTCGCCGTGGACAAAGCAAGAAGAAGGAGACCGAGGGCACAAATGGCACTAAAGAGTGATCCCGAGCGTCTCTCCATAGTCGTTGCAGACACATTAGTTTTAATTTATGTCTTATTTTACGTTTTAGTCTAAATTTCAGAATAGGTTATTTATTCAAAAAGTATGTCAAGCTTATACTCATCAAATAAGTGTTAACATGCAATGACTATGGAAATAAAAGTTTTTGCTTTCAGAAAATACAACTTCTATCTTTATTGCTTGTGACAAGATTTGGATGTTTATTTATTTTTTAGACCTCACCTCTTGAAAGGCTGCCTACGTTCTCCTTTTACAAATAGGACTAAGGGGCTCAGGTCGTCGTAGTTCATTTGGCGGACTAGAATGATTTTAGAGAAAGGGAAGATAGAAGGGGGAATGCTCTAACTTTTGCCTAGACCGCCCTTGCGGTGGTTTTCGATCTAGCGAGCTTTGTACGCACCCTTATTTTGCATAGACCGCCCTTTGCGGGTTTTCAGTCTATCGGGCTTCTTTTGCGTAGTAAACATTTTTTTTTTTTTTTTTTTTTTGTAGAAGGGGGGTGTACTAGTCGTAGTAGCGTCTGAGCTTGCTGATGTTGACTGGTTCCTTGAGCGGGCTGCCATCCAAATCTACCATTCTGTCTAGTCTTGTGGCGCGCCTCGAGCTTTGGTCATTGCGTCGACGCGTTGCTTCAAATACTCTATTTCTCTTGAGATGTCTTGAATCGTTTCTGCAGTCAGGTGCGAGAGTACCCCTGGGCCGTTCCTCACATAAGGCTCGATTTCGTAGTAACCGAGGAGTTCTAAATTTTCGCTTTCCCTATAGAACCAAAATCCTCTCACGCCGGTGAGCATGTTCTCGTCCATCAAGCCTTGGATTCTCCTTTGTAGAGCGACACAGTCGTTGGTGTCGTGGCCTTCGTCTTGGTGGTAAGAGCAACTTTGGTGGGTTCAAATGGTTGAAGGGGTGGTAATTCGGAGAGGAGTGAATGTTCTCCTAGAGGCTGCATCTTGCCCATTTGTCTCAGTTGGTCGAACAATTTTGCGAAAGGGGTACCTATTCTTGTGTATCGGTGGACTGAGAGGGAGTATTTTTCCAAAAATCTTTGCAGTTTTTCGCTGATTTTCTTTTCCTGGCGCGAGGGCCACGATTCTGTCGTTGGTGTTGGGGTCCGAAGTTCATTCCCATGTGTCGGGTGCAGGATTGGGGTATTCGCGAGGTACTCCTTGAGGCAGCATAAAGCGAACTCACATCTCGAACTCCATTCTTTGTTCCGAGGAGACTGCATTCTCAACACGGCTCGAACTCGCCGACTGATGGTCCTCCACGAGGTTGTGGAGGGGGTCGCTTCTGGGTCCTCCTCGGTTGTCTCGACCTGGCCTTTTCCATTGAAGATATCCTCGGGCTGTGTCTCCTTTGGCTCGGCTTCGATTCCCAAATTCACACACGTTAACACCTCATCGGCAGCTTGGGCTCGAGATTCTTTTTGATTAATAACCTGTTCTGAAATTTCTTTAATGTATTCATCATTTAATGTGTCTGTGTCCGCCTCTTCTAATGAATCATTATTAACTAAGTGTATATCATTAGGTTGATTATTAGCCAATTTATCAGTTAAAAGAGTGACTATGGAGGGCTACTCGGAAAGGTCGAGGGTTTCATTCATGGCGAAAGGAAAAATAGCATTTGCAACAAGATCATAGTCTTCGGACGTAAGGTCGTCAGACTTAGAGGAAGACTCAAATTCAAAATGTAAAACACTAGACTCTGGGGATGAGGATTTTGGGTGAGTGACAGGAGATGCTGCAGGAGTGGTGACAGGAGAAGGAGTAAGCCCCAATGTCCCCACCATAAATTCCAGAGTAGCTATAGGTCCCCCAATGATGCACCAATTCTTGAGCTTGTCCCTCATGGGTACCACCAATTTCCTCGGATCTACGTCCTTCTCTGATTCATCCCCAATAGCGGCTACCATGTCGTCGTCCAGCCCCAGATTACCCAGATGCTGAAGCAGATATTGGCTGTCCCACGTCTCAGTCATTCTTGGTGCTTCTGTAGTTTCTGCTGTCGGCTTGTCAAGGGTTGTGGCTTCAAGTTGATCTGCCAAGTCATCTGCAACCTTGGCAGAGTACTCATGCCTGATGGTTCTAACTCTGCCCGTGGCTTTGTCATATTACATGTAAGTCAGCTTCATGTTGGACCGATCGAATTCCACATCTCTGAAAATCTCGAACCCCTTCTGCAACTTACCGGTGTGGTCAAACCATGGCTCTGCGAACTCGAAACACGAAAACTCCTCGCCCTCCTTAACGAAGTAACTATTAAGGGAAAGGCGGTATGGTCGCATCCCAGGCTTTTTATGAGAGAAGCCCACTTTCTTAAGGAACTCTATCCTTTTCTGTTCTGCTTTGTCTTCGGGAGTGAGAGTATACCCAAGACCGAACATTCTCGGTGATCAATTTCTTTAACCAGACTTGTGGGACCTTGCAAGCATTTACCTAGCCCCATGAAGCCCATATTACGCAGTATCTTGACAATAGGTGCCGCTTTATCCGTTGTTTTGGTGAGGTCGATGGTGCAGATCTGTGCCTGAGCGACTATTTCAAAGCCATTGAAGAGTCGTCTCTCTTCCCCATGCTGTATTTGTAAAACAGGAATGCCCTTGGTGTCCGTCCCTTTGTCCGTTACTAAATCACTGTAGACAACTGTCACCTCATTACCGGATTGAAATTTCACATATTGGTGCAAGGAGGAGGGAACTGCACCTGACTGGTGTAACCATGGCCGTCCGAGCAGGAGTGATAAGGTTCCGGGGATATCTATGACATGGAATTCGGTGGGTAGGATTTTGGTCCCGATTGTGATGGGCAGGGTGACAACGCCTATAACCGCGCGACAGGTTGAGTCATAAGCTTTGATTGTTTGCTTAGACAGGCTCAAGTCCACACCATGGACACCGACTACATCCATCATCCTTGACGGCAAGATGTTAATAGCAGAACCATTGTCAACGAATACACGAGGATCTTCTTGCCATCCACTTCCACAGTGATGTACAGGGTTCATTGTGATCACTCCGAACACTGGCTTGTCTAGCTCCAAGAAAGTGATGATGTTTCCATAGTGGATATTCGCAATCATGTACGTGACGTTCTCTGGGCTAGTGTTTGATGGGACCATAGTAGCGGCGAGGTTTTGCTCAAGCATGAGGCGATGGGCGAGAGAGGAGGTGAGTAAGGACTAGAGCGAAATGTGGGCTTGGGTCTGTTTGAGTTAGGTGAGGATAGGGTCTTCATTCTCGAGGTCGGCTCGCTCGGGTTCCTTCCCAAAGATTTTCTTTGCTCCCTTCGGATCGGATTGGTACACTTGACCGGATCTTGTGAGTAGACAAACTTCCGTTCGCAACTCGTCTAAAGAGAGTGGGGTTCCCTCTTGAGGAGGTGGAATTTCGATCTTCTCGGCTTCTTCAAAGATTTCGTCCCAAGAAAGGGGTTAATAGGGTTTGGGACTCTCTTCCTCTAGAGATTCGACTTCACTAACTAGTTCTTCTAAGGACAAAAAGTAGCAAGAAGGTTCTTTATTAATAATTGAGATACAACCCATCTCTTCACAGTCCGCCACAACAGGCTCGGCGGATCAGTGATCTCACTAAGTTCTACCATGAGTACATTTCTAGCTACATAATCTCTAGGGTCTTCGACAACTCCCTTATGGATGAGCTCTTGCACGGCTTTCTTGAGTTCAAAGCATTCTTCGGTAGGGTGACCGGTGCACTTGTGGTAGTGGCAAAACTTTGACAAATCGCAACCAAGGCGGGGGAGGTGTCCTTCTAATGGTTCGAGAATTTCTAACGTCACTAATTCCATGAAGATATCCACCACCGTGAGCCCTATCTTGTCAAAGGCATCCATGAGCTCTAGGATACTGATCTCACATGTTTGCACCATATTCACCCCACCCCCATTGTTAGGAAGAGGGTTATTCACCACATTAGGACCCTTCGTATTTTCAATCTTCTTGTCATTGATCAACCCTTGAACTACGCGTTTCAGTTGAATACAACCATCCGTTGTGTGCCCGATGTGCTTGTGATACTTGCAGAACTTGGAGGCGTCCAAATCAGTTCTTGGGTAGGCGGGTTGGTAATTCTCTAAAGGCTTGATAAGAACTCTCTTGACTAACACGTCAAAGACTTTCCCCATAGACATTCCAAGTCGTCAAAGTGTTCCCTCTCTCTTTGCAGCGGAGCACCATTCCTTGTGACAGCTTGAACATCTAGCGGGACCTCATTTTGGACCATATTTACTTGGCCGACGGCCTCCTTTCCACCCCTAGGAGGCGCAGGTGCAGTAGGAACCTTGTAGCGGAAGGAGTTGTTGTTGTTGGTCTTTGGACTTTCTTTTGGCGGCACAATCCCAGTGAACCCTGCTTCGTACCTTACTCCGGCATCAACCATTTCCCGCAAGTCAGGGAAATAACCATTGCCGATGGCTGCTTTCATCTCAGGCAATAAACATTTGTAGAATATCTGTTTCTGTTCCTTTGCTTTTGGTGGATATTGGACCTCGCACAACCGATGATTCCACCTCTTGTAAAAATCATAAATAGCCTCGCCGGGCTTTTGCATAGTGTTCTCAAGATCCGTTCGATTCACATGCCAATCCAAGTTAGCTTGATACTTCTCACAGAAAACGACACTAATTTGATCCCAAGTTTGCCTCTCGCCTGGTTCTAGCCCCAAGAACCAACGCAGAGCTATACCATCCAAAGTGCTATGGAATACGCGAGCCATTTGTTCGTTGGTGCAGTCACGAGCCCTCATGGCCAACACATAACTATCCAAATGAGTCTTAGGACACGAGTCACCATGAAACATCGCCACTTTAGGCATCTTGAAATCTTTGGGGAGAGCCCCCACTTGGCTAGGGTTGATTGTCTTAGTAGTCGGTGCACTTTGCTTATCCACGGTCTCGATCAACTTGCGCATTTGCTCTTGCATGGCCGTGACCACAGGGTGATTGGAGATGTCGGGGATAGATTCTGACCGAATGATGGGAGGAGTAGTGGAAGTAGTAGCAGCGGCCATCCCAATACTCAGAGGCAACGAGGGTGCGGGTAGTTTGCTAGCAGAGAGGTAGCCACCAAGCAGTTCAAGGGAAGGTTCATAGACAGCCTTGTTCTTGTTCATGGTAGTGAAACCTTGTTGGGTGTAGAGAGAAGGAGGTGGAACATTGCGGTAGCTTGGGAACGGGAAGGTAGTGGCATTGGTATTGGTGGGACAGTTGGTATTGACCTCTTCATCCTCGACATAAATGAAATTCTTACCATCGGGCACCATTCTAGTCCCCTTTTGCTGAATGTGGTCCTTCAACTGTTGGTTCTGGTCTTCCAAAGTCTTGTTACTTTCCTCGAGATTCTTGATCTTGGCTTCGAGACCGGCGAGGAAGTTTTGGAGGCTTGGGGGAATACCATTGAGAGTGGCCTCAGTGTTGAGTTCGGCGGCACTAGCAGGAGGAGCAGGGACTGAAGATGAAGCGGGAGTTGACATTGCTGATGACGAGACTGAGAACGTGGACGGATTAGAAGCTTCACGTTGTAGTCGACCACCCGAACGGATCCAAACTTGCTTTGCTGAAAGGTTGAAGGGCAATGAAGCTTTTAGGAGAGGGGGAAGGCTCATGCAAAGTATATTTTAATTTACAAAAACATACATTATTTACATCCTAGTTGGTTGGAAGGGGTACCCCTTTTTCGCAACTAACTAGGAGACTACGATTAGTGGAGGCCATCACTACGTCTATAGACCCCTCGTTTTTCACCTGCATTGCACACCCCCAAACGGACAATTTGGGCGAGGGTCCTATAGGGCAAGCGGCTTCCACCAACCATCGGATCCTACGACTAACCCTTCCTTAAAGGCATTTAACGTGATGTCTGTGTTGCATCCTACGCAAGTTAACGATGAGCGGAGATCTTGACAACAAACACTCATCTCACCACGGCACGTCCCTTGTAGGGAAATCAATTTTTTGTGCACTTTCTCTCAAAAGATCTCGATTCATTATTGACTTGGGGATGACGGACATGGACATCACGTTAATTGACTATTAAGAAAAAGCTAGCCACACCAACCGGTCGAAACCTATGTGTGTTACCTACACTAGTGTGGGTTGACATGGGTTAGGTAAAAGGTTCCCACCGTATACGGTGAGTGGAATAGACGAGTGACTCGAAAAGAGTGCGACAGTAGCGCACAAATTCCTGCACATCGAATACTCCGGGTAATGGGGACCTGTGCAGTGCTGACAGGGACTAGTGGTAGTGTGAGGCAAGAAACTAATTCTTTTTAGGGAGAAAAGAGAGAAGCTTTTGAACGTTTGAATGATGCGATGTAATGCATGAGAGAGAGAGAGAGAGAGAGAGAGAGAATAATGTACAAGGGGGCATAGCATAGTTTTGTTTGACCCTATTACTAAAGCGAAGATAACAAGGGTACAAGGTACAAGTATTAACATGGCGGAGTGCGCGGGTGCATGTGTAAACATGGCTTAACTGTAGGGGGCACGTGAAAACATGGCAAGTGTGCATGTGTAAACATGGCAGGTGTGTGCATGTGTAAACATGGCAAGTGTGCATGTGTAAACGTGGCAAGTGTGCATGTGTAAACATGGCAGGTGTGTGCATGTGTAAACATGGCAGGTGTGTGCATGTGTAAACATGGCAAGCATCATGATGTGACGAAAGTTGGACCCACTAAGTTTGAAAAAGTTTCAAAGCAGTCCCCAGCGGAGTCGCCACTGTGAATACCCCTTTCCGATGAAGCGACGCATGGGAAGTATCTTGTGATTATTTTTATTTACAAAAGGGAATATTTATAACGACATTAAAATTATTAGAGTCGCCACGCCGTTTTAATTAAAGACAAAACATTGAAAAAAGCATCTTTAGTGGGTTTGGGGGTCAAATTACAACAAGAGAAGAATATTGAACGTTATCACTCCTATTGCCCGAATTGATCAGTCTTTCTACCATGATGCGGTGTTAGTAGTGTGTTAGTGATTTAGACCGGATCCGAAGATTGCTTACGTTCCTCTCAATGTGAGAAGCTCAGGTCAGCGTAGTTCGCACATAATTAGAATGTGGAGAGAGAATAGGGATCATGCATAATGAAGAAGGAGGAGAAAGAAACATGCAGGATGCTCTCATCCTAGAATAATGACTATGCCATCAATAAGATCTCGATGAACATTCATCACATTCATCATGGGAGGATTATTGAACATGGGAGTAATTACCTAAAGTTTAGGGTTTAGAAATAGTTCCTAGATCATCTTTGGGTTGATGAACCCTAGATCATCATCGGCTATGAAATAACACATAATTATGAAGATCGCAACCCTAAATATAGCATAAATAAGGTTTTAATCTATGAACATGATGAACATGCGAAGAACATATTATGAACATATGAATGAACATGCAAGGAATATGAAGAAACTATGAATAAACATGAAAGAACATGAATATAAAAGATCTACATTAAAAATGATGCAAGAACATGAAGAAAAAAGTTAGAAAACTTACCTATGTTGGCAAGAAATAAACCTTGATCTCCTTGAGTGTTTGAATGCTTAATTGGAGAGCAAATTGTGTTTAAGAACTCTAAAATTCGGACTTAAAGCTCTCAAAATCGGGATCCTTAACCAATGGAGTTGAATGGATTTATATAGTAAACTGATGGGAAGATCTGACGGCTGAGATCATCCGGGACAAGGTTGGCCGCCTGGCCATGATTGAAGACGGCGACAGGAGTGGCCGCGTGGCCAAGGTTAGGGCGCGGCAAGGTTGGCCGCGTGGCCAAGGTTGCGGGCTGACGTGATTCCTAAGCTAGGGTTTCTGCATGGTTTAAGGAAACCATATTTTGACCATATTTAAGGTGTTCTAAAATAATGAGACATATTTTGGGAATCCGGGACAAGTCTTTGCAAGGTTTCTAATTCCTATAAAGTCCTTGTATATTTGGGAAAGCCCTAATAAACTCATTTTCAGATCGGGTACTAACAGCTCCCTGAGGAATTCAAACACAACTCCCCACGCGGGAATCAAGGTGTCACATCCATGTTCATCTGAGTTTCAGCTCCACCACTACAAGCTGAATGAGATTCCTAACAGACGCCATTAATCCTCAAAAATCAGTTTTTACAATTCATCCCCAGCAGAAAGCACTCCGCAGTCAACAGTGCCCGCACCCCACCAAAAGTCAAAGTCAAACAGTCACCATCAAAGTACGACTCACGACAACAATTTGGTCCGGGATGAGCCACAGAATCACTGCTTCCGCATCAAACAAAATCTACATCCATCCAAAGCAGACGGTCCTCCGGGTCCCGCACTTCAGCAAACGGTCCTCTAGGTCCCGCACTTCAGCAGACGGACCTCCGGGTCCCGCACTTCAGCAGACGGACCTCCGGGTCCCGCACTTCAGCAAACTGTCCTCTAGGTCCCGCACTTCAGCAAATGGTCCTCTAGGTCCCGCACTTCAGCAAATGGTCCTCTAGGTCCCGCACTTCAGCAAACGGTCCTCCGGGTCCCGCACTTCAGCAAACGGCCCTCTAAGTCCCGCACTTCAGCAAACGGTCCTCCGGGTCCCGCACTTCAGCAGACGGTCCTCTGGGTCCTGCACTTTAGCAAACGTCCTCCGGGTCCCGCACTTCAGCAAACAGGTCCCGCTTCCAGCAAACGGATCTCGCTATCAGCAAACAGGTCCCGCTTCCAGCAAACAGATCCTGCTCTCAGCAAACGGATCCCGCTATTGGCAAAGCCGCTCACAAAGGGAGCGCACCCTTATCTCTCAAAGCCGCTCACACAGGGAGCGTGCCTCTATCCCCCGCAATTTCAGATTCCTGCTTTTATCGAGTCTTTTCCTTTTTCTTGGTGATGTCCTCGGCGGATGTCTGTCTTTTGTCGGCGCGTTTGCTTCGCAGTCCACACCGCCGAGGGGCTCTGTAGGCACCCCGCCTTGGACCGCTCACCCCGATTGCACACTTGATTTTGTGTTTCTCCCTCTTTTAAGTGTTTTCTGTTAGTTTCTGTTACTTTGGTTAAGATCCAGATGGACTCCGTTAAGTCCCGGGACTAAACTGAATAACAGCTCTAACTTTCTAGTCCATTCTGTCAAAAATTGCTTCTCAGAGTCGTGCGCCTCCGCCTCTTGAGGCCAGACACGTGCGCCTTCCGCCGCCTAGGTGGGATGCGAGCGCTTCTGGGGTGTGTCAGTTACAGATTCTGCCCAAGAATCTCTCCCTTGCTCATTATACATTATTTTGCCCGGGAAAGATTTCTTGGAGACTCCGTTTGGCTCCAAAAACAGTCCTCTTTCAACTATAAAAACCCCTCTAATCCATCATTGGAGGGACCTTGGAGATCATTACTTTTAGACCTTTTTTACTCACTTCTTTCCTAGACTTTTTCTTGGGATTTCTTCAACTAAGTATTCAACCTCTTCTTCAAGGCTTTACAGAGGTTCTCTTTTGAAGGATACTATAGGTAAATGTCTTAAGCATTTCTCTTCTTCTCCTTCTTCTTCTTCTTCAATCAAATGTGCAATCACCCAAAACCATTTGGGACATGACACCAACGGTCCTTTCATTACTTTGAATTGGCCTAGGAGTCATCTCCCTACATTTTAACTCTAAAACCCCTTTTATCATCATTTTAATAGGAAGAACGCATTTATATTTAAAAGTGAATTATGAACAAACAAGACCGACTTTGCTCGGGCGAAATGGGTGTTTAAGTACTTCCCATTTTGTAACCTAACCCCCAAACCCCTCATTCCAAAGAATCTTTGTTTTCGTAAATCAAACTTAGGCTCATAAACATTAGGTTTTCTTACGTTCCTCAAAAACGTGGGTGGCGACTCTAAAACACATTTAGACATCCTAGGATAATTCATGCGCTCTAGCCAAGCCGTGGCCCCGCCCTGGGGTAGCTACACAATCGAGCAACATTCAAACCCTTACGATCCAAACTGAGCGGTCCGGGAACCGTGGGTGTCGCGACCCCGAACCCGCGGGTCCGGAATACGCGAGCTGGACGTCGACTTAAAACCAAAACTCTAAAATATAGAAGTTAAAAAATTCCATTTTGAACCAAAAGATGCTAACACAAGGTTTTACAAATCCAAGTTTAAATCAACAAAGTACATCTAACATAAGCTCCACAGCTTATGCTCAAAAGAATAAAATATACAATTCTTAATGACGTCAATAATGGTAAAACTATCCCCAAAAGGTTATACATTTAAATAATGTAAACCGATCCATAACAACCTGCCCCAAAATCTCAATCCTCTCGACGTCCTCCTCGATCCGCGAATCCTAATCCTTTTCCTCCTGGGGGGGGTTTAAGGAAAAACAAAGATGGAAATAAACGGGGTGAGATATAATCTCAGTAAGTTACTAATGCAACTACATGACATGCTATAATGCAATAAGCAATAAACAATGATAAATATCACATAGCATGTAACAATTAACAGTCAACAGATAGCAGCGGAAAGTAAACACATAACAAAGGATATTAGCCAAGGTTTCCAACTGAAAGAACCAAATAAAGGTCGCTGCGCAGCTTCAATAACCAACCATTCATCATCTTCATAATAGCATGAAAGATGAAGAGGAATCCCCGGTCAGAAGCGACCAATCAACCCATCAATCAAACAATCCATCTTCATAGTAGCATAAAAGCTGAAGAGAAACCCGGTACCGGAACCAATAACAATGTAAAGTGCCACAAGGGGCGGGAGCCATGCCACAAAGTCATGCTCCAAAACGATTAGCTAGAATACCCACAACGGAGCTAGCTCATCCCAACCAAGGCCAATCTGGATGAGGACAGAAGGACCAATGGGCGATGCTATACTGGACTTGGCTCGTGCCATTATAGCATTATCCATTGCCTGACTCGATACACAATTTAACCAGCTGGACTTTCAATCATGCTAAGAAATAAAATACTAGCACCGTAAACAACTAAGGATTCCAAAGTAGGGAACCATACCAAATAATCACCATAAAGATGCAACGGGTACTCATGAAGAGTTTTACAACAACGATAACAAGAGTTTCTCATGAAGAGCACAACAACGATAAACGGAATTTCTCATAAAGAGCACAACAACATTGATCATTAAAACAAGATGATTCCAAGACAAGGCACGTATCAAATACATCCTAAATATGATACCCACAAGTAACTCATAAAGAGCACAACCCAAACGGTCGCTCACAAATGGCACAATGACTATTACCAAAATGACCCTTAACATTTACTCAGAAGATATACTAGGACTATGAACTCAACCATTTCGTCACCCCTGGAATTCCAAATAAGAGATCCGAATGAATACATCTTAAGGTTAATCAAACTGTAGGTACCCAATTGCCAATTCACGCTTTATCTCCGTTCATAACGAACCCATTCTAAACACCCCAAACTAATCCAAAAGGTTACACTTATTAGAACATGATCACGACTGGACTAAACCCTACACTTTGGTGTTCAGTAAACACCCTCTAGGTACTATAGGACATCGCCTAAAACCTAGACCAAGGCTCACTCGAAAATCAATTCTATTGGAACAATCACGAACACATCATAAGATGCCCAAACATATACCAAATGATCATCACAAAGATAAGTCAAACCAACAATATCTCAATAAGATGTTCTAAATCCCAATTAACACTTAATTAATTTCAAACACAAACTTGATCACAAAGGACCCAATTCTATCGCTAGAGTGTACTACAATGTTCACTAAGGTCAACTAGAAGGACACCCAAGATTTGGACCAAAACGCATTCTTCAATCACACAAACCAACAAAATGAAAACTTTCAGAGGACTGTGCGGCCGCCCAAACCCAACTGTGCGGTCGCCCAAAAAGCCATCAAACAAGAACAAAACCTTTCAGATAGGTGTGCGGTCGCCCAGACATTTTTGGGCGGTCGCCCAATACTCTGGTCTGCCGGAATTCGGGAAGAACAAACTGGGTTCTTCCATTTTTAACCCAAAACAAAACTTAAACCAAAATCCAACACTCTTAACTAGCATACTAAGGTACTAGAGAAACTTATGGGTCTAAGAGAACTCATATAACAACATTTAACAACCAAAATCAAAAATCAAACCCAACATTCACAAATCACCATTTTTGACCCAAAATCCAAATAAATTCCAAATAAATTGCAACCTCATCCAAACTTCAAATATAACAACAAAAGCATTATATGAACATGATATGAACATTTTAACATCAAAATGGGGGAAAAGTAACTTACTTGGATTTTCTCAAGGTTGATGGATTTCAAATATTTTTGATTCTACACGATCCTATCGACGATCTAAACACATTTCACGTTTTAAGAAATGAGAGATTACAAGAGGAAGATGAAGAAAATGTAGAGAGAAGAAGAGAGAAACTTACCCCTTTTTCTTCCTTGGAGAGAGAGAGAGAAATGGGCTGGGGAATGATGAGGGTGAAGGGGAAGAGTGAGGGAGAAGAGAAGGAGTAGGGAGGGAGTAGGGGAATGATTCAAAATGTTACACTCGGGCCCCTTCCTCAACTACTAACACAATACTACTCTCCCAACTAACAATTAAGACCCAACAATACTACACCAACCCAAATAACCCAAATAAGATGCTTAAGCATAAATATTATAACACATAAAATGCACATATAATTATTTAAATAAATAATAATTTAAATAAATAAATGAGCAAATAAATACATAATAATTATTTATTACTAATAAAATAGAGCCTAGTTTTCGGGTCGTGACAGTGGGAGGGTGTGAATACGTGTGTTTGAATTTGAGAATATTCATAGTAACATTAAAATTATGAGAGTCGCCACGCTGTTTTAGTTATAGCCAAAACATTGAGAAAAAGCATGTTTAATGGGTTCGGGGGTCAAATTACAACAAGAGAAGAATATTGGACGTTATCACTCCTATTGCCCGAATGATCGGTCTTTCTATCATGATGAATGTGTTAGTAGTGTGTTAGTGTTTGAGACCGGATCCGAAGATTGCCTACGTTCCTCTCAATGCGAGAAGCTCAGGTCAGCGTAGTTCGAGAGAATTTAGAATAGGCAGAAGAATCGGGATCATGCGTAATGAGGGGGAATTACCTAAAGATTAGGGTTTAGAAGTAGTTCCTAGATCATCCTCGGGTTGATGAACCCTCGATCATCATCGGCTATGAAATAACATGTAATTATGAAGATCGCAACCCTAAATATAGCATAAATAAGGTTTTAATCTATGAACACGAAGAACATGCGAAGAACATATTATGAACACATGAATGAGCATGCAAAGAATATGAAGAAACTATGAATAAACATGTACGAACATGAATATAAAAGATCTACATTAAAAATAATGCAAGAACACGAAGAAAAAGTTAGAAAACTTACCTATGTTGGCAAGAAATAAACCTTGGATCTTCTTGAGTGTTTGAATGCTAATTAGAGAGCAAAATTGTGTTTAAAAAACTCTCAAATTCGGATCCCCCCAATTATGAGGCAAGGGAGGTCTTTAAATAGGAAACTGATGGAGAGATCTGACGGTCAGGATCATCCGGAGCGGATGTGGCCGCGTGGCCAAGATGGAGGACGGCGGCGACGTTGGCCGCGTGGCCAAGGTTGGATCTTGGACGAATGTGGCCGCGTGGCCATCGTTGCTGGGTGACTTAATTTTCAAGCTAGGGTTTCTGCATGGTTTTAAGGAAACCATTTATTACCTATTTTGATAGATTTTGTCATAAATGAGGTATTTCGGGAATCCGGAACAAGTCTTTGCAAGGTTTCTAATTCCTATAAAGTCCTTGTATTTTTGGGAAAGTCCTAATAAACTCATTTTCAGGTCGGGTACTAACAGTAGCCCCTCGGCGACGCTTCTTGCAAGGCAATGTGGGGTCGACGATAAGAGAAGGATCCATCTGAAACATGAGTTTCAAAACAGATGAAAGGTAAGGGAACGGCTGGACCTTGACAAGCGACCTACGTATCCGCGGGGGAATTAAGCCAAACGTAGTTCAAATCTGATGGGGAAATTGGGAATGATTTGTCCTCTTATGGGGAGCAACATCTTCTTCTGGGGAAAATGCACCTGCTGGGGATGAGAGATGACCGCGTCGGTCGGGTGGCTGAACCTTTTCAGGTTTCCTACGTATCCTCCGAGGAATCAAGCCGGTCGTAGTTCAGAGACATTGGGAAAGACGAGACATCGAACTTCTACTGTGGATAATAAACCTACGGATACTATCTTGTATGAAGAACGAACATTCGTAAGCAATGAAGTTATTTGGGAAAATTAAAGACTACGTTGTCTAAATAATCCCAAGATGGAATGGTAAACGCAATCAGGATCGTCGGGGTTCCTGCCGATCGCGCTAAAGTAATAGATGATGGATCTCTCGCGAACAGAAACGCCGAGGCTTCTGTCAACCAAGATTGATCTAGGATGCATATGTCATAGAGGCACCGAAGTCTCTACAATCATACGAATCCTAAAATAGATGCTGGATCGCACGCAAACAGAAACGCCGAGGCTTCTGCCCATCGCGATCGATCTAGGAGGCGTATGTCATAGAGGCGCCGAAGTCTCTACAATCATACGAATCCTAAAATAGATGCTGGATCGCTCGCAAACAGAAACGCCGAGGCTTCTGCCCATCGCGATCGATCTAGGATGCGTATGTCATAGAGGCGCCGAAGTCTCTACAACCATACGAATCCTAAGCAAATATTAGGAAGTGCTAAAATAATAGATGCTGGATCTCTCGCAAATAGAAGCGCCGAGGCTTCTGCCCATCACGATCGATCTAGGATGCGTATGTCATAGAGGCACCGAAGTCTCTACAACCATACGAATCCTAAGCAAATATTAGGAAGTGCTAAAATAATAGATGCTGGATCTCTCGCAAACAGAAACGCCGAGGCTTCTGCCCATCACGATCGATCTAGGATGCGTATGTCATAGAGGTGCCGAAGTCTCTACAACCATACGAATCCTAAGCAAATATTAGGAAGTGCCAAAATAATAGATGCTGGATCTCTCACAAACAGAAACGCCGAGGCTTCTGCCCATTGTGATCGATCTAGGATGCGTATGTCATAGAGGCGCCGAAGTCTCTACAACTATACGAATCCTAAGCAAATATTAGGAAGTGCTAAAATAATAGATGCTGGATCTCTCGCAAACAGAAACGCCGAGGCTTCTTCCCATCGCGATCGATCTAGGATGCGTATGTCATAGAGGCGCCGAAGTCTCTAAAACCATACGAATCCTAAGCAAATATTAGGAAGTGCTAAAATAATAGATGCTGGATCTCTTGCAAACAGAAACGCAGAGGCTTCTGCCCATCGTGATCGATCTAGGATGCGTATGTCATAGAGGCGCCGAAGTCTCTACAACCATACGAATCCTAAGCAAATATTAGGAAGTTCTAAAATAATAGATGCTGGATCTCTCGCAAATAGAAACGCCGAGGCTTCTGCCCATCGCGATCGATCTAGGATGCGTATGTCATAGAGGCGCCGAAGTCTCTACAACCATACGAATCCTAAGCAAATATTAGGAAGTGCCAAAATAATAGATGCTGAATCTCTCGCAAACAAAATCGCCGAGGCTTCTGCCCATCGCGATCGATCTAGGATGCGTATGTGATAGAGGCGCCGAAGTCTCTACAACCATACGAATCCTAAGCAAATATTAGGAAGTGCTAAAATAATAGATGCTGGATCTCTCGCAAACAGAAACGCCGAGGCTTCTGCCCATTGCAATCGATCTAGGATGCGTATGTCATAGAGGCGCCGAAGTCTCTACAACCATACGAATCCTAAGCAAATATTAGGAAGTGCTAAAGTAATAGATGCTGGATCTCTCGCAAACTGAAACGCCGAGGCTTCTGCCCATTGCGATCGATCTAGGATGCGTATGTCATAGAGGCGTCGAAGTCTCTACAACCATACGAATCCTAAGCAAATATTAGGAAGTGCTAAAATAATAGATGCTGGATCTCTCGCAAACAGAAACGCCGAGGCTTCTGCCCATTGCGATCGATCTAGGATGCGTATGTCATAGAGGCGCCGAAGTCTCTACAACCATACGAATCCTAAGCAAATATTAGGAAGTGCTAAAATAATAGATGCTGGATCTCTCGCAAACAGAAATGCCGAGGCTTCTGCCCATCGCGATCGATCTAGGATGCGTATGTGATAGAGGCGCCGAAGTCTCTACAACCATACGAATCCTAAGCAAATATTAGGAAGTGCTAAAATAATAGATGCTGGATCTCTCGCAGACAGAAACGCCGAGGCTTCTGCCCATTGCGATCGATCTAGGATGCGTATGTCATAGAGGCGCCGAAGTCTCTACAACCATATGAATCCTAAGCAAATATTAGGAAGTGCTAAAATAATAGTTGCTGGATCTCTCGCAAACAGAAACGCCGAGGCTTCTGCCCATCGCGATCGATCTAGGATGCGTATGTCATAGAGGCGCCGAAGTCTCTACAACCATACGAATCCTAAGTAAATATTAGGAAGTGCTAAAATAATAGATGCTGGATCTCTCGCAAACAGAAACGCCGAGGCTTCTGCCCATTGCGATCGATCTAGGATGCATATGTCATAGAGGCGCCGAAGTCTTTACAACCATACGAATCCTAAGCAAACATTTGGTGAAGAATGGAAATTTTAAGGGGTTTTCCGTTCCCAAAGGTATCGAATATCAGTCAAAACAGCGCTAAGGGCACCAAAAATGAATCAAAGGGGAATGTACTAGGGGTAAAACTGAAATTTTGCATGTGGAGGCAAAGATGATGGATTGTTATGAAGTCGCAAACGGGATGAACTCTCGGGAGTCACAAAGGTGATAGACTCTCGGGGAATCGCAGAAGTGATGGACTCTTGAGGAGTCGCAAAGGTGATGGACTCTCGGGGAGTCGCCAAGGTAAAGGACTCTTTGGTGAGCAAAGGATGACCACGGAAAGCGTAATGTTTGGGATCCGCTTACCCTAAATTAGGAGAAATACATAATATGAGGCTACGAACCATTAAGATGAAGGTATTAGGTAAGGGACATTTTGCTTGGTTGCTTAGGGTAGGACCTAAGGCTTCTAAGGAAAGGGGATGGGTAGCCTCTTAGATAAGGGTGCAAAAGATGTTATGGGTGTTTAGACTTGAGATTGTGTCTTGGATACAATGTGGGTTTCCTAGGCTTACGGGCTAGGGTTTGGAGAGAATGCGACTGCCTAGGCTCGAGGCTAGGGTTCGGAGAGAATATGGAAAGGCTATTGTATCCTAGGCATAAGACTAGCGGGGGATTGAGATTATAAATTTCCTAGGTTTCGAGACTAGGGTTTCGAGAATTTGGAAAGGATGTTGCACACAGGGCTTTAGAAATTCCCTAGAACTTGGGCTAGGGTAAAAGGGGATGGTGCTTCCTAGGCTTGAGACTAGGGTTTGGAGAGAATGCAGATTCCTAGGTTTGGGGCTAGGGTTTGGAGAGGTTGAGGTTTGGGAACTTCCTAGATGTTAGGGTTTCGAACAAGGGTTTGGAAACTGGTGTTTAAGGACCATGACTCTCCTAGGTTTGGGACTAGGGTTTAGAAATATCCTAGGCTTCGCGGCTAGGGCTTGGAGTTGTGGTAGGTTCAGAGGTTGCAAAGGCGTTGGCTTTAGACCCAAGGCTGGGAGTTGAAAGGGTTGTGACTTCCTAGGCTTGAGACCATGGACCGTTGGGAATAGGGATTGCTTTTGTGGAAGGTCCACTAAGCTTGATGTTAAGGTTCACCATTTTCCGGGATTGGTGACTATGGCTTGGAAAGGTTCATGGTAACCTAGGATTTAGGCTAGGTTTTAAGGCTAAGGACTGTAAACTTCCTACGTTTTGAGACTAAGGTGAAGGAGTTTCCTAGGTATAGGACTGGGGTTTGGAGGGAATGTTGAATCCTAGGCTTGATGATAGAGTTTAAAGAGGATAATTTCTACCTAGCCTTGAGACTAGGGCTTTAGAAAGAGTGCGACTACCTAGGCTTGAGGCTAGGGTTTAGATCGAATGCAACTACCTAGGCTCGAGGCTAGGGTTTAGAGCGAATGCGACTACCTAGGCTCGAGGCTAGGGTTTGGAAAGAGTGCGACTACCTAAGCTTGAGGCTAGGGTTGATTGAGTTTTGGACAGGGCATTATATCCTAGGTTTTAGACTAGGGTTCAATAAAACGGAGAATTGAGATTGTAAATTTCCTAGGTTTCGAGACTAGGGTTTCGGGAATTTGGAAATGATGTTGCATACGGGGCTTTGGAAATTTCCTAGAATTTGGGCTAGGGTTAAAGGGGATGTTGTGGTTTTCCTAGGCTTAAGGATAGGGTTTAGATAGGATACGTGACTACCTAGGATCAAGGCTAGGGTTTAGGAAGGGTGTAAATACCTAGGCTCTAAGGTAGGGTTTGGAAGGGATGTAACTACCTAGGCTCGGGGCTAGGGTTTAGGAAGGATGTAATTACCTAGGCTTGAGGCTAGGGTTCAGAGAGAATGATATGACTACCTAGGCTTGAGGCTAGGGTTTAGAGAATGTGTTTACCTAGGTTTAAGGCTAGGGTTTGGAGACCGAAAGCATTTGAAGGTTTGTCTTGGTTTAGACCGAGCAAGTTTGAGGTCTAAGAGTGTTGCGGTTTGGGGCAAATGAGCTTGATACCTCGTGGCTGGATAGGCTCGATAGATTAGACCTAGGCTAAAGTTCTAGGGTTTAGCTAGGGTAAGACTCAGACATGTGTTGAGGAGACCGGGCCTAATGGAATGGTAGGCGTGAGATATAGGAGATCGAAGGCTAGGCAGGGTAGCGTTGGGACATAAGGCTTTCAAGCGCGTAAGTCTTTTGTCCTAGAGAAACCGCGTTATGGGTTAGGACCAAGCAGGCTTGAGGTCGGCCAAGGAGCAACGGATTGGGATTGGATGATCCTAGTACCTAATACGCATCGGGCTTGGATCCTAGAGCGTTTGAAAGTTTAGGCTAGGTGCGAACCATAAGTGCGGGAAATGGTTTTGGATATATGACCATGTTGGCGCTTTAGGTAAATGGATCGAGTGTCCAAGACTTTGCTTTGAGTACAATAGTGTGCCTAACAGGATTGGGTATGCTTAGGACTTAATTTTGCCTTAGAGGTCATGCGTGTGACTAAGCTCGTTTGGCAATTTCGAAGGTAGGTTAGGGATGGGACCAAAGGTGTTTAAGGACATGGGTTTTAACCTGATGGATATTGAGATCCCTATGGTATGGCGTGGTGCGCAGGAGATCCTATGTACTTGAGCAAGGTTTGAGATTTGGACTCGTTGGGGGAGCGATGTTTGAGATCCATGGAGTTCAAGGGTGGACCTTGTAGGTGGCGAGGTTTGGACTCGGCTTGGATTAAGTAGGTTAGAGTCCTTAAGGGTTGAAGGTCAGACTAGGAAGTCTTTTGAGGCTAATGGGTGACACTAGGTTGGTACTTGGTAGGTTTAAGAGTGGTAGGGTCATGGCTTGGACATGACGGGAGTCGGGAGACGTAGATGTTGTCGCTTTTAGTCGGACCAAGTAGGTTTGGGAATTACAGATTCCAAAGGGTGGAGATGTAAGGTGAGAGACCTAAAGGGTATAAAGTCTTGTGACCTAAAGGTTTAGGGGTTGAGGCCTAAGGTATGGATCAGATATTCTAGAGACCTAAAAGGTAGGTGTTTGGTAGACTCGAATGGTCTTGGGCCCTCAGGGCTCGCTCCACAGGTTAGACTATGGGTGGACCTTAGAAGTTGGACCGAGGAGGATAAGAGAGCTATGACTTAGATAGGGTAAGGACGAGTATGTGTTGGTAGGTTTGAGATCTAGGAGATCGGGTAGGCTCGGGACCGGTAGGTTCGGGACCTAATGGGTCACCCTAAGGATTTGGCTTTGGTTAACTGGTTTAAGGTCTGAAGTTTTGGGTAGAACCGGTTTGAGGCCGAAGGGGTCATGCTACGAACTTGCGGAAGGTCGAGCTAAGAGGTTATGATGTAACGTAGGTAAAACTCACCGGGTAGGTTTGGGACCTAGGTAAGACTGATCGGGTAGGCTCGGGACCTAGAGAGTTTATGGTGTAACTTAGGCAAGACTGACCGGGTAGGCTTGGGACCTAAGGTTTTGAACCAGGTAGGTTGGGACCTAAGGGTATCCTATTGTGTAGGAAATAGGGTGAAGGACCGAGTCAACTCAAGAATCATGGAGATGGGTCTCAGATGGATCGAGGATGTTTTTACAATTTTGTGGAGACCGAGCGTGCGGGTTTATAAACAAAGTGTCGGGGAGGAGAAAACTTTATGAAAGTGTTATGATCTTATACAGATGCCTTATAATTAATTATGATTCTACTCAATCCAAATAGGTCGTCGCGTGCCGAGTTTGACGATGAGGGGTGCCCTTCTTCTAAGTGTATCCTTGTTGACGCCTCGGTATTCTCTGGGAAACCACATAGTCGACCCTTTCTGTTGGGGAAGCCCCAGTTCGATAAGGGTGTAGAGCGGGGTATCCTACCTCCTTTAAGACGCACCCTTTTTTCTGCCTAGACCGCCCTTTCGGGTTTTCAATCTAGCGGGCATCTCTTTTGCGTCATCTCTCTTTTTTTTTTTTTTTGAAAATCATTCAGTCGACTCAAAAAAGGAAAAATAATTGTTTAAACATGCGGGGAATTTTGGTGATAGTGAGAGGGAGAGAGAGATATTACTCGCATTTTGACTCTTCGGACAATTGAGTGTATATAAAAGGAAGGAAGCCCTTGCTTGACAGAAAGTAAGTGTTTAGCTCTTTCCTAGATTGTAGAACAGAAGACTTGTCGAGACATTTGAAAATTGTTTTATTCAGGATTCTCATTTGATTGCTCGAGAATGGACCTCGTTGATTAGTTGATGAGTTATGGTTAATTAGTAAACAAGTAGCCTCAAATTAATAAATGTTTTGATCAATTGTGAGTGAAGAAGTCAGGAGTAGAAATATGGGGGAAGAGAGAAGAGAAAGAAAATTGGCTCGAGGTGGGTTGTGTATATTTTGGACCGAACCGGAGGTTGCCTACGTTCTCCTCAAGGTGAGGAGCTCAGGTCCGCATAGTTCGGGGATGACCCGCTTGACGATGGTGTCGGGTTTCAGTGGGTATGTGTGGGAGGAAAGAAAAGAAAGAAAGTTGACCCAAGGTAGGTTATGTTTGGCTTTGAGTGGTTGCCCGGTTGACGATGAAGTTGGGTTTTGAGTTTAGGGGTGTGAGGTTCGTTTGAGGTGAGTTGTTCTTTGTAGCTCATTGCGGTGGATTACTCCTTTGTAGTTGTTGCAGTGGATTGCTTCATCGTAGTTGTCATGGGTTGCTGCTGCCGTGTTAATCTTCTTTGTAGGGAAAGAAAGAAAAATAGAACATTTGAAGTGAAAATATTCTGTGGTGATAGCCCCTTCTATTTTTCTTTATTTATTTATTTATTTATTTATTTTTATTTTTTTTGTGCACACCCTTTTTTTTGCCTAGGCCGCCCTTTCGGGTTTTCAACCTAGCGGGCTTCTTTTTGTGCAATGCTCTAATTTTTGCCTGGGTCGCCTTTTTGGGTTAGACCTAGCGAGCTTTCATTTTATATTTGTACATGAAACATTGGGCAAGACGAGCCCCTGGTTCGTTTTCGCATTTGTTGATTGCGAAGTAGCTTCCTTATAGTTCAAGCGGCTTTTTGCTGGCGGCGGGCATCGTAGCCCCTTGTCCTTCATCGACGGAGCTCCATCGGATCGTCACGTGGCACCTATGAATGGTATAAACAACTTCGTGCACTTGGCATTTGCGATGGAATACAGACAACCTCAGTGTATCGGCATGTAATACTCATGAATGGGAGAAACATCCCTCTTGAATCGTGGCAGCATGGGTGCCTGATGATGAGCAACCGCAGTCTATTTCTTTGCATGACCGTGTGGAAAAGGGGTTTAATGGTGAGACGGGAGGTGTATGGGAGAAGGTGTATGGAGAGAGTGTTCGTGAAGAATGTATACGGGGTGAGTGTATAGAGGGTATTATATGGATAGGTATATGGAGGGTGTACACAGGGGGAAGTGTATATAGAGAGTGTATGGGGGTAGAATGTAGAGAGAAGAGAAAGTGATTCGTTCATCCCAATTGATCGAAGCATTTGTTATTTTAAGATTAATCGTTTACTTAATTATGTGAATGGTTTGTGGGTCCATTTACCTTTTAATGAGTCATCATTAATGAGTAAGATTAAGATTAATTCATCATATAAAGATATAGCAATCAAGCGAAAATGGTGAATAAGACAATTTTCATGGAATTGATTTATGCAAGATTATGTCTCAAGTCTAGAGAGAAAAGAAATAAAGACTCTTTTATTATTTGAAAGAAAAACGACTAATCCGGGGTGGACTTTTACTTAAAGAAACAAAAATCGTCCAAGGTGGACTTTTTACTAAGGACACTCTAGAACCTACGAAGACTGAATGACCCTTTTCTTTTCTTTTATTTAAAGGAGGTAGCCCCAATTTTCTCTTTTGCCCATGCCCATGTATTCCGTTGGCGGGTGATGACTCCGCTGTTAATGAGGCTTTGAATCTTTCTCCTCAATTGGAGGCAATCTTCGGTGTCATATCCAATGTACTGGTGGTATTGGTAGTGTTTGGAGGGATCCAAGCCTTGCTTCACCGTACTTGGTTCATAATTGAACAAAGGAGACAACTTGCCGGCTTGAACTAGACTTTTGAAGAGTTTGCCCAAGTCGTCGAATTCGCGCTCGTCCTTCCTTTCACGAACTGTCTTTGAGGGTAATTTAGGTACCGGCACCTCTTGTTGATGAGTAGTCATAGGGGGCATCCCGACGGGGACAGTCTGTGGCAGCCCGTACATTTGAGGAGCGTACGGGTGTTGACATTGAGCAAGAGGGAGAATTCGACTGAGGTAATCATAAACGCCACGAATGTCAGACAAATGGCGCCTCTCGATATCTCTTAGGGTCTTATGCATCTCCTTCTGAAAGTGTGTTGCTTGCTCGTTGAGAATGGCCTTAAAGTGGATTGCTTGTTCATCGAGGATGGCTTCGAAGTGGGATGCTTGCTTACTGAGAGCAGTACCGGTGTAGAGGATTGTCTCGGGATCTTGGGTAGCAGCTTCAGTTGCAACTTCGATGTTCCTTGCAGCCGACATGATGCAGAACTCTAGTCATGAAAGAGTTAAGCCTCTTAGTTGAATTAAATTAGATTCGTATTTAATGATAAGGCATCGTTATAAAAATCATTTTTTGGAAAAGAGTCGGTCTCCACATTTTTGAAATGCATTTTGGTAAAAAATTGAAAGTTTGACCGGGCCGAAGTTGCCTACGTTCCCCTTATCATGAGGGAGAGTTCCCACACCATAAGAGGCTCAGGTCGCCGTAGTTCGAATCAAGTTAGACCTTTTTTAAAAAAAGAGGTGAGAGGTGACCATAGGGGTCAATTTGATAGAGTCTTTTTAAGATAAAGAGCGATCTTGAGGTCAAAAGCAGGAGATGACTCGGTCCTTGGTCAAGCATGGGTGAGGAAGACCTATAGGAGTTGGTTTTGATTGAGTCGGGTATGGTTTGACTTATGGTTTGACCTAAATTTGACCGAAGGTTTGACCTAAGGTTTCAGACAAGAAGTGGTTCAAGCTAGAATGCGATGATAATGGTGGGTTGACCTAGATGGGTAATGGATAGGTCGACCTAAATGAGAAGGGTTAGATTGACCTATATGGTGAATGAATCAAGATAGCGGGTTGTAGCGGGTTGCCTATGGGATGATCTAAGCGGGATAGACATGGTTTGACCTAAGCGGGTCGAATGTGAGTTGGTTGACCTAAATGGTTGACCTATACGGGTTAAACATGGGCAGGCTGACCTATTCAGGTTGGTTGACCTAGGGAGGTCGGTAGATAGATTCAAGACGGGCAAGTCGACTTAAGCGGGACAGGGATTTACCTAGATGGGTCAAAGGTAAAGGGATAGTTTTAACCTAAGACGGATGAGTTGACCTAGATGGGTCGAGGATGGTGTGTGGACCTAAAGGGGTCGAGACGGGTTGACCTAGGTTGGTATGGACAACGGTAATTGGGTTCACCTATGGGACCAAAGATTGACCTAAGAGGTCAATAGCGGATAAGGTTGACCTAAGGGTCAAAGGTTGACTTAAGAAGTCGAAATGTGATTGGGTTGACTTAGGGAGTCAAAGGTTGACCTCAGAGGTCAAAGGTGGATAAGGTTGACCTAAGTGGTCAAAGGTTGACCTAAGAGATCGAGGGGTGATAAAGTTGACCTAAGGGGTCCAAGGTTTGACCTATGGGGTCAAAGGCAGATGAGAATGACCTATGGGGTCAAAGGTTGACCTACGAGGTCAAAGGCGGATGAGGTTGACCTAAGGGGTCACAGGTTGACCTAAGAGGTCGAGGGGTGGCCTAAGAGGTCGAAGGTGATAAGGTTGACCTAGGAGGTCAAGGGTTGACCTAAGAGGTCAGAGGTTGATAAAGTTGACCTAGGGGGTTAAGGGTAGATCTAAGAGGTCAAAGGCGGATGAGGTTGACCTAAGAGGTCAAAGGCGGATGAGAATGACCTATGGGGTCAAAGGTTGACCTAAGAGGTCAAAGGCGGATGAGGTTGACCTAAGGGGTCAAAGGCTGACCTAAGAGGTCGAGGGGGTGACCTAAGAGGTCGAAGGTGATAGGGTTGACCTAGGAGGTCAAGGGTTGACCTAAGAGGTCGGAGGTTGATAAAGTTGACCTAGGGGGTCAAGGGTAGACCTAATAGGTCAAAGGTTGGTAAGGCTGACCTAGGGGGTCAAAGGTTGACTTAAACAGATAAGATTGACCTAAGGGGTCAAAGGTTGACTTAAACGGATAAGATTGACCTAGGGGGTCAAAGGTTGGCCTAAGAGGTCAAAGGCTGGTAAGGTTGACCTAGGCGGTTAAAGGTTGACCTAGGAGGTCAAAAGTAGATAAGGTTGACCTAGGGGGTCAAAGGTTGACCTAAGAGGTCGGAGGTTGATAAAGTTGACCTAGGGGGTCAAGGGTAAACCTAAGAGGTCATAGGGGGTCAAAGGTTGACTTAAACGGATAAGATTGACCTAGGGGGTCAAAGGTTTGGCCTAAGAGGTCAAAGGGTGGTAAGGTTGACCTAGGCGGTTAAAGGTTGACCTAGGAGGTCAAAAATAGATAAGGTTGACCTAGGGGGTCAAAGGTTGACCTAAGAGGTCGGAGGTTGATAAAGTTGACCTAGGGGGTCAAGGGTAGACCTAAGAGGTCATAGGGGGTCAAAGGTTGACTTAAACGGATAAGATTGACCTAGGGGGTCAAAGGTTGACTTTAATGGATAAGATTGACCTAGGGGTGAAAGGTTGGCTTAAGAGGTCAAAGGTAGATAAGGTTGACCTTGGAGGTCAAAGGTTAGGAAGGTTGACCTAGGTGGTCAAAGGTTGACCTAGGAGGTCAAAGGTAGGTAAGGTTGACCTAGGGTGTCAAAGGTTGACTTAAACGGATAAGATTGACCTAGGGGGTCAAAGTTTGACTTAAACGGATAAGATTGACCTAGGGGGTTAAAGGTTGGCCTAAGAGGTCAAAGGGTGGTAAGGTTGACCTAGGAGGTCAAAGGTTGACCTAGGGGGTCAAAGGTTGGCCTAAGAGGTCAAAGGGTGGTAAGGTTGACCTAGGAGGTTAAAGGTTGACCTAGGGGGTCGAAGGTAGATAAGGTTGACCTAGGAGGTCAAAGGTTGGGAAGGTTGACCTAGGCGGTCAAAGGTTGACCTAGGAGGTCAAAGGTAGATAAAGTTGTCCTAAGAGGCCAAAAGATGGTGGGATTCTGGCCAAAGCGGGTAGAGATGAAGGGTAGACCCAAATGGATCGCAATGATGGTCCAACGGATGAGCGATGGACCTTAGAGGTCGTCTAGATGCAATGCACATTTTATTTTGCGAAAAGTTTTGCATTTATTTACATCCTAAATGGGTGGTCCGAGGAGTGTCCTAATCTCTATGTGTGGGTTGACACGGGTTAGGTTAAAGGTTCCCACCGCTCGCGGAACGTACACGGTGAGTGGAGTAGACGAGTGACTCGAAAAATGTGAGGCAGTAGCGCACAAATTCCTGCACATCGAATACTCCGGGTAGTAGGCACCTGTGCAGTGCTGACACGGACTAGTGGTAATGTGTGGCAAGAAACTAATTCTTTTTAAGGAGAAAAGAGAGAAGTTTTGAATGTTTGAATGATGCTATGCAATGCAATGCAGGAGAGGGAAAATAATGTACAAGGGAGCATAGCAGAGTTTTGTTTGACCCTAATACTAAGGCGAAAATAACAAAGGTACAAGGATACAAGGTATATACAAAGTACAAGTATCAACAAAGTACAAGTATTAACATTTCGGGGTGCACGGGTGCATGTGTAAACATGGAAAGTATGTGAGGTGCATGTATAAACAGGGCAAGTGTGTGCATGTGTAAACATGGCAAGTGTGTGTAGGGTGCCTGTGTAAACATTGCAAGTGTGTGAGGTGCATGTGTAAACATAGCAAGTGTGTGTGAGGTGCACGTGAAAACATGGCAAGCGTGCATGTGTAAACATGGCAGGTGTGTGCACGTGTAAACATGGCAGGTATGTGCATGTGTAAACATGGCAGGCATCATGATGTGACGAAAGTTAGACCCACTAAGTTTGAAAAAGTTTCAAAGCAGTCCCCAGCGGAGTCGCCACTGTGAATACGTGTGTTTGAATTTGAGAATATTCATAGTAACATTAAAATTATGAGAGTCGCCACGCTGTTTTAGTTATAGCCAAAACATTGAGAAAAAGCATGTTTAATGGGTTCGGGGGTCAAATTACAACAAGAGAAGAATATTGGACGTTATCACTCCTATTGCCCGAAATGATCGGTCTTTCTATCATGATGAATGTGTTAGTAGTGTGTTAGTGTTTGAGACCGGATCCGAAGATTGCCTACGTTCCTCTCAATGCGAGAAGCTCAGGTCAGCGTAGTTCGAGAGAATTTAGAATAGGCAAAAGAATCGGGATCATCCGTAATGAGGGGGAATTACCTAAAGATTAGGGTTTAGAAGTAGTTCCTAGATCATCCTCGGGTTGATGAACCCTCGATCATCATCGGCTATGAAATAACATGTAATTATGAAGATCGCAACCCTAAATATAGCATAAATAAGGTTTTAATCTATGAACACGAAGAACATGCGAAGAACATATTATGAACACATGAATGAGCATGCAAAGAATATGAAGAAACTATGAATAAACATGTACGAACATGAATATAAAAGATCTACATTAAAAATAATGCAAGAACACGAAGAAAAAGTTAGAAAACTTACCTATGTTGGCAAGAAATAAACCTTGGATCTTCTTGAGTGTTTGAATGCTAATTAGAGAGAAAAATTATGTTTAAAAAACTCTCAAATTCGGATCCCCCCAATTATGAGGCAAGGGAGGTCTTTAAATAGGAAACTGATGGAGAGATCTGACGGTCAGGATCATCCGGAGCGGATGTGGCCGCGTGGCCAAGATGGAGGACGGCGGCGACGGCGGCCGCGTGGCCAAGGTTGGATCTTGGACGAATGTGGCCGCGTGGCCATCGTTGCTGGCTGACTTAATTTTCAAGCTAGGGTTTCTGCATGGTTTTAAGGAAACCATTTATTACTTATTTTGATAGATTTTGTCATAAATGAGGTATTTCGGGAATCCGGAACAAGTCTTTGCAAGGTTTCTAATTCCTATAAAGTCCTTGTATTTTTGGGAAAGTCCTAATAAACTCATTTTTAGGTCGGGTACTAACAGAGGGGCGCGCGCTCATAGTGGCGACTCCGCTGGGGATAGATCACAGTAAGTGGGTTAGACTTGCATCGAAAGAAATCATCGTTGTTTCAAAATTCTGCAGTTTCTGTCTGTATTTCTGTTCCCAGAAGGGATATATCGTACGAGACATCGATGTATCGTACGAGACATCCCTGTTCTATCCAGACAGTCTGTTCTCTTGGTTTGAAAAAGGAATCCATTCGGTTCAAACGTGTACACAAGATTACAGGCTTGTCTTTCCCCCTGTTTCTGAGTCTTAGGACCCTCCTAACGATGAAGAAACTCCCCGTATCTCATAAAGCTAACCTTTGTTTTGCAGGAGTACTTGCTAATTGGTTTTATTCCTTGCTTTTCTTTTGTTTGCTTTATGTGTGAACTATGATGGCCTGAGTTCCTCCACAAGAGGGAAACGTAGGCAGCCACTTGGCCCGGCCATTACATGTTTTCGTTTTGCTTTCAAAAAAAAAAAAACTTTCTATTTTCTCTTTGCCACCTAGATCTTGACTCTCACACACATGAACACATGTAGAATAAATGCACTACATACCCTTCAACCCGGGTCCCAATCAGAGGACGGATGTCAGTCAGCACCCCCATTCTAACGAATGGCCCTTGCCGGTCTCTCCAAAGATGGTGTACCCACTCCGTGACACGCTCCTAGACTGTGTTCATGGGGAGCCTTAGCCGTAAGCCCTGCATCAACCTCAGGCATACATACTAGTCAATAGGACACTCCTCGAGACCGGTCGGTTCGATTCTTAGGGTTGTTTTAATCTTTGCCCAAGATAACGCTTCTCTTACAATCTATAATCCTCCCTTCATGAATTCTTGACGAATGTCCCTTCGGTTAAATTGTTAAACAAAGGATTGAGATGGTGGAATTGAAAATTTTTCTACGTTCATCGAGTCTAGTCTCTTCCACCACCAAGATCCTGCGTTTGACAATGTCCCTTTCGGTTGTCCCTTACAAGAATTCATAAGGTTTGATTGCATTAAAAGCGTTGTTTAATAAAGTGCAAAACAACTACGGAATCACTTAGGTTTGGCTAATTGAATGGTGGATTCCGATGAGAATATGAGACATTTGCCCAAATTGTCCATTTGGGAGAGTGCAATGCAGGTGAAAAACAAGGGGCTCATATTCTAGGGTGACAGAATCCACTGTTCCAGGATGAACTAGGTAGTAACCTTTTAAAATGGATTAAATTCCGTCCGACCAATATGATTAAAATCTGCAAATCTGACTGTCACGTTAGATGTCTCGTACGAGACATTCTGCACTCTAGGCCCATCCAATCAGCAAGGTAGCTCCATACTCCAACACAATGTCAAGCGCCAAGTTTACTCGAGAACTCAACGACCTCAAAGCTCGATTAGAAGGAGAGGTGGGCCAACTCTCTGAAGTATACGCAACAGTTTTGTACGCCCGCTTCAAGAGAGAGATAGAAGAAGAATTCATGACCCGACTACGAACACAAAAGGATTCCTCGACAAAGAAATCAAATTTCTCCAAAATCAGTTGCTAGCCCAAGGGGAGGAGGTCAATGCACTTCGAAAAGGCTTACTCATGCAAGAGGATTACTACGAAAAGAAGATCGATACTTTCCAAGCATGTCTACAAGTTCAGAGAGAATGTTACAAGATGGAAGTTGAGTCCAAAGCTAAAACAAGGCAGAGGACCTATAGCAAGCTAGAAGGTGTCACCCAAAGTCAAATGTTTAACATACTTGTGAAATCCGGCAAAATAGCACCAAGGAAGCCTAATATTCCAAAGGAATTCCCTCCTAATCACGCCCATCATCTCTTCTGCGAGTTTTACAGGGCCAGTGGTCACGACACCGACTCTTGCCACCACCTCAAAGATGTGATCTAAGATCTCATCGACTCTAAGCAGCTAGGGGTTCCTAATGTAGTGACAAACCCCCTCCCAACTGCGGGAGGAGGGATCAATGTAATAGAAATAGCTAGTGAGGAAGAGGAGACTACTCGCCAAAATCCAAATGTGGGCGAGAGCACTCCAAAGTTTAATAACGAAATTTCTTTCTGTTACATGTTATCTTGGGATCAATACTAGATAGAAAGAATAATAAAGAAAGGAAGATGTTAACTTACTCACCCGATCCGGTCGAGTCATAATCAACAAAGATCCAATAATAGAAGAGCCATCATCTTCGAAAGAGTCCGAACCCGTTGAGCTTGACGATCCACTTCTTAAACAATTAAAGAAAACGCAAGCCAACATTTCCATATGGGATCTCTTAGGCTCCTCTCACAAACATCGAATGATGATATCAAAAGCATTAGCCCAAGTCGAAGTGCACAAAGAAATAACTCCCGAAGAGTTAACGCAAATGGTAGGCCAAATCCAATTTGGCAACGTGATCACATTTACCGACTTAGATCTACCACAGTATAGTGGAGGGCACACCGAAGCTCTCTACATAACCGCAAGAGTCAATGGGCATCGAATCCTTAGAATCCAAGTAGACAATGGGTCCGCCATAAATATCTTACCCAAGAAAGTCATGGTAACGCTTGGCCTTACCTCAAGAGAGTTAATGTCGCGACCCCGGACCTCGCGGGCCCGAGACCGCGAGCTGGACGTCAACTCTAAAACCAAAAACTGACAAATACCGAAGTTAAAAATTCCATTTAATACCAAAAGGTAACGATCCAAAGTTTTACAAAACCAAGTTTGATAAAAATCAATTACAACTACCATAAACTTCCACAAGTTTATGCCCAACAAAATACAAATATACAATTCTTAGTGACGTCATTGTTTTGGTACAACTATCCCAAAATGGTTACACATTTACATAATGTAAACCAACCTATATCAACCTTCCCCAAAAGAATGGATCCACACTCGACGTCCTCTTTCTCGTGATCAGCGAGACTAATCCTTAGCACCTGGGGGGGGGGGGTTAAGGAAAAACAAAGATAAAAGAAAAGGGGGGTGAGATAAATCTCAATAAGTTACTAATGCAACTACATGACATGCTATGATGCAATATACAATAAGCAATAATAAATATCACATAGCACATTGCATTTATCACATAACCGATAGCAGCGGAAATAAACACATAACAAAGGATATAGCCAAGGTTTTCCAAACCGGAACATCCAAATAAAGGATCGCTGCGCAGCTTCAATAATCAACAAATCATCATCTTCATAATAGCATGAAAGCCGAAGAGAAAACCCCGGTACCGAAACCAATAACCATAAAAGTGTCACAAAGGACAAGGACCATGACACAAAGTCATGCCCGCTAGCTAGATACATTCACAAAGGAAGCTAACTCATCTCTTCCAAGGCCAATCTGGAAATGGGGGTATAGTAAGGGCAAAACAATGGTCAACATTATAATGGACTTGGCTTTGCCATTATAATCCTTCCCATCGCCCGATGCAACAAATATGCCAGCTGGGCTTCCAAATAAATGCTAAGTAATAATATTTTAGCATGAATAAACAACTTAAGGTTCCAAAGTAGGGAACCAATCCAATTAAATCACCACAAAGGTAAACCAATATAAACAGCACATCAAAGATGCCCAACATTACCAAAATGGTACTTAAATAAATTTCACATCATATTTATTCATAAAAGAATCAAATCCACACAATAAAGTGTTCCACAGTGTTATCTTAAGTTAATTAGAAGGATTAAACCTAAACTAGTTGAGCCATTTAGTTTAAACAAGCAAAGAGGTCAAATTCCTGGAACAGGGGGCGGGCGGGCGCCTGGGCATAGGCAGGCGCGCGCTTGAATTGGCAGAAGGTCAGGCGCTAGAAAAAGTGGGAGTAGGCGGGCGCCTGGGCAGGGGCAGGCGGGCGCCTGGTCTACGGGCTGGGAAGAATTCCCAGCTGGGTTCTCCATTTTCAAACCAAAAACAACCCAAACTCTTACCATACTAAAATCCACTAGAATCAAGACTTCCCTCAAGCATACTAAGGTACCCAAACAACATTTAACCAAAAAGGGGACCTTATCAACACCATTTATCAACCCATTTCAAGAATCACAACCAACATTCAAGATTTCACCATTTTTAACCAAAAACTCAAATAAATTCCAAACAAATTCAAAACCCAACCAAACTTCAAATATAACACATTAAACATTATCTAAACATGATATGAACATTTAGCATCAAAATGGGGGAAAAGTAACTTACTTGATAAATCTCAAAGTTGACGAAATTCAATTCTTTTTGGCTTCCTACGATCCTATCGACGATCTAAACACATTTCACGTTTTAAGAAGTGAGAGATTATGAGAGGAAGATGAAGTAAATGAAGAGAGAAGGAAGAGGAAGAGAAAACTTACCAATCAATGGAGAGAGAGAGAAAATGGCTGGGAGAATGGGGGGGGGGATGGAGTGTATGAGGGAGAAGGAGGTGAGGGAAGGAGTAGGGAGAAATAATTCAAAATGTTACACTAAGGCCCCCTCTCTCACACTACACACAAATATTACACTCTCAACTAACAATTAAGATCCAACAATACCACACTAACCCAAATGACACAAATAAAATGCTAGGCACAAATTATTATGACACATAAATTGCACACATAATTATTCAAATAATTAATAATTTAAATAAATAAATAAGCGAATAATTAAATAATAATCATTTAATTACTAATAAAATAGAGCCTAAATTTCGGGTCGTGACATTCACTCCCCCTTAAAGAAAATTCGACCCGAATTTTAACGAGACTCACCTTAAACAAAAAGCCACGGAAATCTCCTCTCGATCTCATCTCGGAGCTCCCAAGTCGACTCCTCGATGTTATGATTCCTCCAAAGGACTCTAACCAATGCAATGCTTTTGTTCCTCAACTCTTGAACTTTAGAATCTAAGATCCGAACCGGTCGTTCCTCATAAGTCATATCGGGCTCAATATCCTCCGGTACACTCGGTAACACGTGCGATGGGTCATGAACATACTTCCGAAGCATAGAAACGTGAAAGACGTTGTGCAACCGGTCTAAAGATGGCGGTAACGCGAGTCGATACGCAAGAAGTCCAACCTTTCCCAAAATCTCAAACGGACCAATAAACCTCGGAGCCAATTTGCCTTTCTTCCCAAATCTACGAATACCCACCTTTGGAGACACTTTCAAGAACACCAAATCACCGGTCTGAAAACTAAGATCTCGCCTTCGGTTATCTGCGTAGCTCTTATGTCGACTCTGGGCTGTCTTCAATCTATCCCGGATAACTCTAACTTTCTCAACCGAATCCTGAAGCAAATCAATACCCAAAACTTTCGCTTCACCGACCTCATCCCAACAAATAGGCGATCTACATTTCCTTCCATACAAGGCCTCATACGGTGCCATCTCGATACTAGCCTGATAACTGTTGTTGTAAGAGAACTCCACTAACGGTAGGTGCGAATCCCAAGAATCATAAAAGTCTATCGCACAAGCTCGCAACATATCCTCCAAAATCTGAACAGTCCTCTCGGATTGACCATCGGTCTGAGGATGAAAAGCCGTACTAAATCGCAAATTTGTACCCAAAGCTTCCTGAAACGCCTTCCAGAATCTAGAAGTAAACCTCGGGTCTCGATCTGACACAATGCTAACCGGAACCCCATGCAATCTAACAATCTCATCGATATAAAGGGTCGCAAGCTTCTCCATCGAATACCTGATGTCAATAGGAAAGAAATGGGCACTCTTGGTCAATCTATCCACTATTACCCAAACACTGTCATACTTCCTACGGGTACGAGGTAGTCCCGTAACGAAATCCATAGTCACATGCTCCCATTTCCACTCGGGAATCTCTAACGGCTGAAGCAATCCCGCGGGTCTCTGATGCTCGGCTTTGACCTGCTGACACGTTAAACACTTCGAAACATACTCCGCTATTTCCCTCTTCATATTAATCCACCAAAATTGTTGCTTCAAATCTTGATACATCTTCGTACTACCCGGATGAATAGTATACCTCGATTTGTGACCCTCATCAAGAACTCTCTGTTTAATTCCATCAACATCCGGAACACACAAACGACCACGGAAAGTCAAAACTCCACTCGAGCTCAATGAAAAATCCTCGAAATTCTTTTCCTTCAATTTACCCATTATCTTCACCAACTCGGGATCTTCTTTCTGAGCCTCTTTTATCCTCTAAATTAGGGTCGGAGACACCCTAATATTCGCAAAAATAGCCCCATGTCTCGATTCACGAGGAGACCAATCTCGAACATACTCAAGCATTTTCCACTCTCGAACCATCATCGAAGCCACATAAGACTTTCTACTAATCGAATCGGCTACCACATTCGCCTTTCCCGGATGATAAGAGATCGTACAATCATAATCCTTCAACAATTCCATCCATCGACGCTGCCTATTATTCAACTCTTTCTGGGAGAAAAGGTATTTCAAACTCTTGTGATCGGTAAAAATCTCAAACTTCACCCCATAAAGATAGTGCTTCCACTTGTGCAACGCAAATACAATAGCTGCTAACTCCATATCATGAGTAGGATAATTCTGTTCACTAGGGGTCAACTTCCTCGAAGCATACGCAATTACTTTCCCATTCTGCATCAACACACAACCCAAACCCTCTTTCGAAGCATCACTGTAAATCACTAGACCATCGCTCCCATTAGGCAAAGTCAAGATCGGTGCGGTAGTCAACCTCTTCTTCAATTCCTCGAAACTCTTGTCACATTTCTCGGTCCACACAAACGGAACATTCTTCTGGGTCAACTGAGTCATCGGAGTAGCAATCCTCGAAAACCCTTCAATAAACCTTCTGTAATACCCGGCTAAACCAAGAAAGCTTCTAATCTCTGTCACTGATTCGGGTCTCTTCCAATCCACTATAGCTTCAATCTTTGAAGGATCCACAGAAATCCCATCTTTAGAAATCACATGACCCAGAAATGACACCTTCTCGAGCCAAAATTCGCATTTACTAAACTTCGCAAATAATTTTCCCTTGCAAGAACGGATAAAACTGTCCTAAAATGTTGCTCGTTCTCCTCTCGGGATTTAGAGTAAACAAGAATGTCGTCGATGAAAACCACCACGAACGAATCAAGATAGGGATGGAAAATTCGGTTCATCAAGTCCATAAATACGGCCGGCGCGTTAGTCAACCCAAACGGCATCACCAAGAACTCATAGTGACCATACCGAGTGCGAAAAGCAGTCTTCGGAATATCCTCCGATCGAACCTTCAACTGATGGTACCCACTCCTCAAATCAAGTTAAGAGAAAACCACGGACCCTTGAAGCTGATCAAATAAATCATCGATGTGCGGTAGAGGGTATTTATTCTTCACCGTAACCTGATTCAACTTCTGGTAATCGATACACAGTCTCAACGAACCATCTTTCTTCCGCACGAATAAAACCGGTGCTCCCCATGGGGAAACACTAGGGCGTATAAACCCTCGGTCAAGCAACTCTTGCAACTGAACCTTCAATTCCTTCAACTCGGCGGGAGCTAACCTATAAGGCGCTTTCGAAATTGGAGCCGTACCCGGCAAAAGATCTATACAAAACTCAATCTCACGATTGGGAGGCATATCATACTCGGTAGAGAAAACATCGGGAAATTCCCGAACTACCCGAACACTATCAAAACTAGGGGATTCCTTTCTAGTATCCAGAACACTAGCCAAATACCCCTCACAACCACTATGCAATAATTTTCTCGCTTTCAAATAAGAAATTAAGCGAACCCTTCTACTCAGAGGACTAGCCTCAAACACAAATTTAGGCACATCGGGAATAGAAAAAGTAACAGTTTTCTTACGGCAATCAACGGAAGCATGAAACTTGCTCAACCAATCCATACCCAAAATGACATCAAAGTCTTGGATAGGAAGAACTACCAAATCCGCACAAAGGACTCGACCACAAATAACCACGTCACAAGAACGAAAGACTCGATCAGAAATCAAGCATTCTCCTATAGGGGTCGACACCTCTAGCACGTACGGTAAAGACTCGAATGCAGCATTTAACATGGAAGCAAATTGCACAGAAATGTATGAATGAGATGATCCTGGATCTACTAACGCTCGTGCGCTCACATTAGACACAGAAACAATACCTCCAATAACGGATGGATCATCGGTAGCTTGTTGTTGATTCATGGCAAATACCCTTCCTTGGACTTTGGGCTTCCCAGCGGCATCCCTTTTCTGACCCTGATTAGTACCAACCCCTGACCTGGATGCTTGACCTCGGTGCCTCGTGCAGTCTCTCACAAAGTGCCCCATTTCACCACAATTGGTACACTTGCCTTGCTTTTTCCAACACCTATCCTCCGCATGGCCTACCTTTTGACAAAAGGTACAAGGCTTCCTATTCTGAATCCCCGGAGTAGTACCCGAATTCCTCGGTGAGGTTTGCCCCTTAAACTGAGATGATGCTCCCGGGTTACCTCGGTTGTCGAAACGGTGTTGTGGCTTGCCTTGAGCTCCTTGCTTACTAGGGTTAGCTACCTCGGTCTTCCTTTTATGCTCCCCAATATCCTGCTCTATTAAGTAGGCTCGGTCCACCGCATCTTGGAAAGTCACAATCCGTTGGGCAATAAGTTGAGTACGGATGGAGGTCTTCAATCCCCGAATGAACCTCATAGCCTTTTATTCCTCGGTCCTCACCAAATAGTCGCAATACCGGGCTAATTCTATGAACTTAGCCGAGTATTGTGCTATAGACAACACACCTTGCTCTAGGTTGAGTAGCTCGATCTCCTTTCGGTTTTGATCAACAACCGGAATGAAATGCTCCTTGAATTTGCGCACAAACAACTCCCACGCATACACCGTGTGAGTATCATCCCAAGTAGCTTTAACACCTTTCCACCAATGCTCGGCGGCTCCCACAAGCTTGTAAGCCGCAAACCGGACCTTGTCCTCATCCGAACACCCAAATACATCATAAATCTTCTCCATCGACTCAATCCACAACTCAGCTTTCCTTACATCGGGTTCCCCATTGAATTCAACCGGTTTCAACTTCAGAAATTGCTCCAATCCATAACGGGGTGGTGCTTGTTCTACCCTCGGACCTTGATCATGTATGGCCTTCATGGCCGCCTCGAACATGCCTTGAAACATGGCACGTGCTTCTTCCCTTGTATCATTCTGATTTGCATTACCGGTACTACCTTCACCGCTCCTTCTACGAACCATTGTAACAAGTACCTGCATAAAACATCAACCGTTAATCACTCCGCACCCTACTACCCTCCTAGGTCAAACTAATCTACCTAGACTTATACTTAGAGCTAATGCCATAGCTCTGATATCAACTGTCGCGACCCCGGACCCCGCGGGCCCGAGACCGCGAGCTGGACGTCGACTCTAAAACCAAAAACTGACAAATACCGAAGTTAAAAATTCCATTTAATACTAAAAGGTAATGATCCAAAGTTTTACAAAACCAAGTTTGATAAAAATCAATTACAACTACCATAAACTTCCACAAGTTTATGCCCAACAAAATACAAATATACAATTCTTAGTGATGTCATTGTTTTGGTACAACTATCCCAAAATGGTTACACATTTACATAATGTAAACCAACCTATATCAACCTTCCCCAAAAGAATGGATCCACACTCGACGTCCTCTTTCTCGTGATCAGCGAGACTAATCCTTAGCACCTAGGGGGGGGGTTAAGGAAAAACAAAGATAAAAGAAAAGGGGGGTGAGATAAATCTCAATAAGTTACTAATGCAACTACATGACATGCTATGATGCAATATACAATAAGCAATAATAAATATCACATAGCACATAGCATTTATCACATAACCGATAGCAGCGGAAATAAACACATAACAAAGGATATAGCCAAGGTTTTCCAAACCGGAACATCCAAATAAAGGATCGCTGCGCAGCTTCAATAATCAACAAATCATCATCTTCATAATAGCATGAAAGCCGAAGAGAAAACCCCGGTACCGGAACCAATAACCATAAAAGTGTCACAAAGGACAAGGACCATGACACAAAGTCATGCCCGCTAGCTAGATACATTCACAAAGGAAGCTAACTCATCTCTTCCAAGGCCAATCTGGAAATGGGGGTATAGTAAGGGCAAAACAATGGTCAACATTATAATGGACTTGGCTTTGCCATTATAATCCTTCCCATCGCCCGATGCAACAAATATGCCAGCTGGGCTTCCAAATAAATGCTAAGTAATAATATTTTAGCATGAATAAACAACTTAAGGTTCCAAAGTAGGGAACCAATCCAATTAAATCACCACAAAGGTAAACCAATATAAACAGCACATCAAAGATGCCCAACATTACCAAAACGGTACTTAAATAAATTTCACATCATATTTATTCATAAAAGAATCAAATCCACATAATAAAGTGTTCCACGGTGTTATCTTAAGTTAATTAGAAGGATTAAACCTAAACTAGTTGACCCATTTAGTTTAAACAAGCAAAGAGGTCAAATTCCAGGAACAGGGGGCGGGCGGGCGCCTGAACATAGGCAGGCGCGCGCTTGAATTGGCAGAAGGTCAGGCGCTAGAAAAAGTGGGAGTAGGCGGGCGCCTGGGCAGGGGCAGGCGGGCGCCTGGTCTACGGGCTGGGAAGAATTCCCAGCTGGGTTCTCCATTTCCAAACCAAAAACAACCCAAACTCTTACCATACTAAAATCCACTAGAATCAAGACTTCCCTCAAGCATACTAAGGTACCCAAACAACATTTAACCAAAAAGGGGACCTTATCAACACCATTTATCAACCCATTTCAAGAATCACAACCAACATTCAAGATTTCACCATTTTTAACCAAAAACTCAAATAAATTCCAAACAAATTCAAAACCCAACCAAACTTCAAATATAACACATTAAACATTATCTAAACATGATATGAACATTTTAGCATCAAAATGGGGGAAAAGTAACTTACTTGATAAATCTCAAAGTTGACGAAATTCAATTCTTTTTGGCTTCCTACGATCCTATCGACGATCTAAACACATTTCACGTTTAAGAAGTGAGAGATTATGAGAGGAAGATGAAGTAAATGAAGAGAGAAGGAAGAGGAAGAGAAAACTTACCAATCAATGGAGAGAGAGAGAAAATGGCTGGGAGAATGGGGGGGGGGGATGAAGTGTATGAGGGAGAAGGAGGTGAGGGAAGGAGTAGGGAGAAATAATCAAAATGTTACACTAAGGCCCCCTCTCTCACACTACACACAATATTACACTCTCAACTAACAATTAAGATCCAACAATACCACACTAACCCAAATGACACAAATAAAATGCTAGGCACAAATTATTATGACACATAAATTGCACACATAATTATTCAAATAATTAATAATTTAAATAAATAAATAAGCGAATAATTAAATAATAATCATTTAATTACTAATAAAATAGAGCCTAAATTTCGGGTCGTGACAGTTAAAACCGTTAACCCTTACTGTACAAGGGTTTGATTGTACTGCACGTTCACCTATAGGGGCGATCACTCTATTGTTGTAGTAGGAGAGATAACTACAAAAGCGGAATTCCATGTCATTGACATCCCCTCTTCCTTCAACCTCCTTCTGGGACGTCCGTGGCTACATCAAACAGGAGGAGTACCATCAACTCTCCATCAGTGTGTCAAGTTTAAGCACAATGACACGATAGTCACCGTACTTGGGGAACTAGTCACTGCTAGCCAGATCCTAGAAATTCAGCATGAGGGGTCCGACTACCTCTTTAATGGATTCGAAATCCAAAAGAAAAGTAGTGTAGAGATGGTAGAAGTACACAATGAAAATGACTATTCTAAGGCGATTTCATTCTCCGAAACACGCCCAGTACTTAACATGATGCTAAGAGAAGGATACTTCCCCGGCCTCGGACTTGGCAAGCATTTACAAGGGATAAAAAGAACCACCACCTGTCGTTCTGTACCCCCTGAATATGGTCTAGGATACGAATCACCACTCAAAGGCATCCCGAAGGAAGAAAGGGACTGGACCTCATATATAGTGCCACTAGCACCGCCCTATCGAAAGACTCTAAATGGGTACTTTGTACGTGAGGGGGAAAACTTTCCATACTTTATGTTCCCTGAACTGTGGATCGACCATAGGGGGAAGCGCCAGCAGGGCTTTAAAATATTCAGTGACTATGATCCGTACTCACTTGAAACAGAACCGATGCAATTCTTGTGGATACCTCGAGAATTAGGGGGTACCAAGGCCGAAGCATTCAGTGAATGGGACTTTATGTTGGGGAGAAGACCTACTGCGCTAATTTGTCAACCTATGCATGCTAGAGACACTCAGATCAACGCAATAGACAAGGGGGACACTCCAAACCAAGACTACACCAAGCTCATCAAGAAGTGTGACGAGCCTATCCAGAACTGGTACACAACTGGGGGACCCATAGCAAGTGAAGACTTCCTGATCAAGGAGTTAGGATGTACTCCCCATCCCCATAGGGAAAGAAAATTTGTAACTCTTACCTTAGATTCAGATACCGCTACCGATGAGCTCACCTAAGAGGACTTAGATGCCATCACGGAACGTGTATTCCCCTACTTTCTTAATGAAAACATAGATCTTTCCGAGTATCCTGAGATTGCTAGCGTCATAAATGATGAATTAACTAATAAATCTAACGAATTAAATAATAACGAGTCATATGACGAGATAGACCAAGAAAATAAACAAATCTTAAAATAAATTAATAAGCAAGTAGGTTACCATGGCGGAAATGGTCCTATTGATGCTGAAGAAATGCAAACAGTTAAGTTGGGGATGGACAATGATCCGAAAGAGACCAAGATTGGCAGTTTCTTCAAGGGGGAAGACTGACAAGCCCTCATAGCGCTTCTATGAGAATTCGTAGATGTGTTCGCTTGGTCCTACAAAAATATGCCGGGGCTAGCCAAGTCGATTGTTGAGCATAAGATACCGCTGCTTCAAGATTCAAGGCCAGTCAAGCAGAAACTCCGCAGAATTAAACCAGAGTGGTTGGTACAAGTCAAGCAAGAGATAGAAAAACTCCTGAGTATTGTGTTCATCAAAGTGATAGAGTATCTAACCTGGTTGGCTAATACTGTGCAGGTTTCCAAGGTAAATGGAAAGGTCCGCATCTGCGTAGATTTCCGTGACCTCAATAGAGCATCTGCAAAAGATGATTTTTCCTCTCCCTAACATAGACATGCTCGTTGACAATACCGCAAAGTATGAGGTCCGCTCATTCGTAGAAGGATTCGCGGGGTACAACCAGATCCTCATGGCCGAGGAGGACCAAAACAAAATGGAATTTACCACACTATAAGGGACGTTCTGTTACACAGTCATGCCATTCGGACTAAAAAATGCCAGAGCCACGTACCAGAGAGCCGTAACTGCGCTGTTCCATGACATGATGCATAAAGATATGGAAGTGTACATTGATGACATGATCATACACTCTAAAGGATCTGATGGGCAGCACTTCGTCAACCTCATAAAGTTCTTTGAAAGGTTGAGATACTACAAAATGAGGCTTAATCCGGCCAAGTGCACATTTGGGGTAGTAAAAGGAAAGGTCTTTGGATACATGGTCACAGAGCGTGGTATATAAGCGGATCCCGCTAAGATCAAGACCATTATTGACATGCCTCCACCTAAGATGCAGAAAGAAGTAAAGGGATTCATGGGTCACTTTTAGTGCATTAGTCGTTTCATTAATCAGCTCACGACGATGTGCGAGCCCATTTTTAAGCTCCTAAAAAAGAATGCATCCCTAGAATGGACCGAAGAATGCCAAGAAGCCTTCGAAAAATTCAAAGAATACTTGGTATTCCGCCAGTATTGCTCCCACTGCATAAAGAGAAATCGTTGACCTTGTACCTCACAGTCAATGATACTGCATTAGGGGCTATGCTAGCACAAGAGTAACCCGATTCGAAGAAACAGAATGCCGTATACTTTGTTAGCCGTCGCTTTCAAAGGGCTGAATTGAATTACTCTGCATTAGAAAAGTCGTGTGCTACACTGGTATGGGTAGCTGAGAGACTAAAGCCGTATATGGAAGCGTTTCCTGTGCAACTAATTGCCCGAATGGACCCAATGAAGTACATTTTCGAGAAGTCGCATGTAACCCTTAGAATAGTCAAGTGGTACTTTATGCTCGCGGGGTATGATATCACTTACATCACACATAAATCCATGAGAGGAAGAGTCTTTGCTGATTATTTAGCCGAATTTCCATGTGATGAACCGAAGGGGGAAGACCCGCGATTCCCTGATGAGGCTATCTTAGTAATAGCAGAAAATAAGTGGCAATTATTTCTCGATGGCGCGGCCAATAAACGGGGATATGGCATTGGCATGTTACTAGTGGATCCCTCAGACTTCTACATTCCACTCGCAATCCGCCTTGACTTTGAGGCCACTAACAATATTTTTGAGTACGAAGCTTGCATAGCGGGGGTTGAAGCAGCCTTAGAAAGAAATATGACCGAACTAGAAGTGTACGGAGATTCACAACTTATAATATATCAGTCATTCAAGAAGTGGAAGGTACAAGATCCTACACTCCAAAAATATAACGACCATCTCCAAGACTTGGTCAAACAGTTTAAAGAAGTCACTTTCTACTATCTTCCTAGAGATAAGAACCGCTTAGCAGATTCGCTAGCCATGCTTGCATCACTAGTGGAGATTCCGAATGGACTGAGGTCAAAACCTTCAAAGTCGCGAGACGAACGACTCCTGATTATCACTCGATCATAGACTTGCACGACTACAAAGAGGCATATCCGTAAATACCTTAGACGATAAGCCTTGGTATTATGATGTATGGCGTTTCCTCCTAGATGGAACATTCCCATCAGACACATCACCTAAAGCAAAGATAGCTCTCAAACGGTTTGTCGCCCAATTCATTATCATAGGTGATCGCCCTACAAGAAACATCACAAGCAGTGTTTACTCTGTGCCGATGAGCACGAAGACATAGAAATCATGGACCAAGTCCATCAAAGAGTCTGTGGAACCCACATGAATGGCAATATGCTAGCAAAGAATGTTATCTGACTAGGGTAATATTGGGCTACAATGGAGGCCAACTGCACCGAGATGGTTAAGAAATGCCACAAGTGTCAGTTACATGCTAACTGGCAACACGCACCACCGTCCGTGTTATACCCTATGACATCCCCTTGGCCATTTTCTACGTGGGGAATAGACATCATTGGCAAAGTCTCACCGACAGGTCACAATGGGAATTCATTCATATTATTCGTCGTTGACTACTTCACCAAGTGGATCGAGGCTCAATCCTACAAAGTCTTAAATGCCAAAAAGGTGGCTGAGTTCATTAAGACCAACATCATATGCCGATATGGGGTACTGTGAATACGTGAGATGAAAATTGAGAATTGAGAGTCACCACGTTGTTTTATTTGTAGTTAAAACATTGAGAAAACCATTTATGAGAATAATAGGGTTCGGGGGTCAAATTACAATAAGAGAAGAATATCAAGTTATCACCCCTATTGCCCGACGAATCGGTCTTTCTATCATGATTAATGTGTACGTGTGTGTTAGTGTTTGAGACTGGATCCGAAGATTTCCTACATTCTTCTCATCATGAGAAGCTCAGGTCGGTGTAGTTCATTGATGAATTAGAATGGGGAGAGATGAAGCGGGATCATGCATATAGAGGGGGAAGATCAGAGTTAGAAGTAGTTCCTAGATCATATTAGGGTTTGATGAAACCCTAGGATCATCATAGGCTATGGCATGTGCACATAAATAGAGATTACAATCCTATATCTAGCATATCATTTATTTATAAGACTTAGATCTAGCATAATAATAAGAACATCATGAATACATATGAATGAACACATAAACATGAAGATCGCTACCCTAGTGATAGAGCATGTTATGAATCTAAACTAAGAACATGAAGAACAGATGAAGAACATATGAATATCGATGCATAAACATAATGAAAACATGCATAATATATGTAGTATGTGACCTAGATCTAGTGCGGGTTTCGTGGAAACCCTAGATCATCATCGATCAAGAACACGAACGATGAACAAAACCCTAGATCTAGCAATATATTAATGAATATAATAGATCTAAGCAGTTAAGTAGTATGAACGTGTTACCAAACCGATTGAAGAGGTTTCGAAGGTTGAATCTTCACTCCTTTGGTTGTAGGCGGTGTTGAATCTCTTTGATGATTAAAGCAAGATCAAAGAGATAGTTTGAGAGGGTTTTGAGAGGGAGAGAGAGAGGCTGGGAATCGCTTCTGAGAGGATTTTCCCATAGGTTTGAGGTGTCTCCAATAGGCTGAGAGGAGGGGCCTATTTATAGGAAAAAACCTGGAAATTGGACAAGTGGCCGCTCGACCGAGAAATGGCCCGCACGGCTCCTAAGTGGCCGCACGGATGGATTCTCTAGATTTGGTGATTAGAACGATCTCAACGAATCCTTATCAGTTTGTTCTCGGGATTTGTCCATTATCCTGATGGAATTTCATCTACAACTGAATTTTGTCTATCTAGAACTCTGGAAAGCTGTCGGATAGGTCCCTGTCAGGTTTTTATTGCCTAAAATGTCCTCGGAGGCTCCTAAATGTCTAAGAAATCCTCTAACTTCAGATTGGGTACTAACAGTAGCCCCTCGGTGACGCTTCTTGCAAGGCATGGAGGGTCGTCGATTAAGAAAGGAACCGGTCTGAAACATGAGTTCTAAATCAAGGGAGAGAAGTGAGCGGTGACCAGGTTGGTCAAACGGCTGAACCTAAGTCAGGCTACCTACGTATCCAAAGGGAATCAAGCCAATCATAGTTTGAGCACAAGGGGGGAAAGAAACGAGACATTGTCTTTCACTGGGGATAGATGAATATCTGTAAGCAATAAAGTCGTGGACTTTACTGGGGAAAAAGAAAAGAAACGAAACATCGACTCCGGCTAGGGATAACAATCCTATGGACACTACCCTTTATGAAGACCGAATCATCGTGATCAATAAAGTCCTTGCAGATAGACTCTATTTGGGAAAAGAATAAAGGCCATACGCACAGTACAAGAAGAAACTCAAGAATCAAGAACAAAATTAGGGATGGATTCTGAATTCCTAATGAAACATACGTAATCACAGGGATCTGAGACACACGGTATTGAAGAAGACATCTTACGTCACGTGCGAATCACTTCGAAATCCTCAGGGTCACGGAAATCGGCAAAGGTAATATGAACGATTTATTGGGACGTACGTGCCACGGACGCGCAAACTACCTAAATAACGCATCTAATTCTGCCGGGACTCAAAGCACTCGAGAACTGATTTAAGTTATTTAATTTGGACATTATTAAGTCTTCCCAGACAAATTTGGCATTATTAAGCCTTCCCAGACAATTTGGACATATTAAGCTTCCCAGATAATTTGGACATTATTAAGCCTTCCCAGACATTTTGGACATTATTAAGCCTTCCCAGACAATTTTGGACATTATTAAGCCTTCCCAGACAATTTTGATTTTCTCAATATAAAGGGCTTATGAATGATTCGACCTTCACTTATAATCTTTTGGGCTTATGGATGATCCGACCTCTAATTATAAATTGATTTGGTAATTTTTAAGGTCTTCCGGACCAAATTGATTTTCTCAATATGAAGGGCTTATGAATGATTCGACCTTCACTTATAATCTTTTGGGATTATGGATGATCCGACCTCCAATTATAAATTGATTTGGTAATTTTTAAGGTCTTCCGGACCAAATTGATTTTCTCAATATGAAGGCTTATGAATGATTCGACCTTCGCTTATAATCTTTTGGGCTTATGGATGATCCGACCTCCAATTATAAATTGATTTGGTAATTTTTAAGGTCTTCCAAACCAAATTGATTTTCTCAATATGAAGGGCTTATGAATGATCTGATCTCCAATTATAAATTGATTTGGTAATTTTTAAGGTCTTCCGGACAAATGATTTTCTCAATATGAAGGGCTTATGAATGATTCGACCTTCACTTATAAAATTGATTTGGTAATTTTTAAGGTCTTGTAAGGATCCCCACCCAAAAAAAAACACGAGCACGTTTCAAGGGCGAAATACCAAACGCGGGAACCGGACCAATTTAACGGAGTCGCCACATTTTTGTTAATTTTAAACCCAACAAAATGACAAAGGTTTGAGTTCAAAGGTTCGGAGATCAGGTTACAACTTGGGAACAGTTTTTACGTCCTCCCAAGTTGCCTCGGACAAAGCCGAGTCTCCCTGTTAGTTAACAAAAGTGCATGTGTGTGTGTGTGCTTAACGGAAAATCTTGGTTTTAACTTTTTATTTATCTTTTCAACTGAAAAAGGGTTTGTTTGACAAGAAAACAGAAGATAGAAGGGCAAAATGGTCAATCTCCCCATACGGCCAAAGTAGCCGTACGGATGGGGAGACCACTCCTGGGATTTTACAGTTTGTTCAAGTAACAGTCCAGTTCCAGGCAGAAACAGAGCATTCTGCTTGAACTGGACCAAACTATTCTGATTCCAGTTTGTTATTCCAACACAAAACAACATTAACAACTCATTCCTATGCCATTTGATCATCAAAGAACCTCCCAAAACAAGAGTTTGGGCATGATCAAAGGCAATCATGGAGAGAAAAATGAAAAAAGGTGGCCAATATGCCCTTTGAGCCATAGTGACCATTTGATGAGTAAAGATTGAAACTTTACCATCAAAATGGCTCTTCTAGGCAAGATTAATCCTTCAGGAACAAGAACAAACCATCAAGATTGGATCTTTATTACCCAAACTTGGGAATTTTGGGCTAGATCAAGGTGATGAGGATAAAGATTGATGAGGATAAAGATTGAGACTTTATCCTCAACATGATCATCATAGCTTAAAATGAGCAAAATGAACAACAAGAGCATCATCCATGACAAGAATGTAAATTAACAATCAACAAGCCATGATCAAACTAGGTTTGAAACTCTTCCACACAAAGTATGGAGGGAACCCTTGATCATCTCATGGCTTGGACTAGGAAATATAAATAATAATAGCTATATGTATATTGCTTGAATGGACAAGACTTGCAAGAATGTAAAGATCAACAATAAATGACAAGATCAAAGATAAATAGAGTTCTTAGATGAAGAGAAGGGAGGGGGAAAAGGTGGCTTTGCCTATCTTGGTTTAGGTCAATTTTCCTTTCTCTCTTTCACTCTTTGTTCACTCTTACTCACACTATTCTGAGGTGAATTCGACAGAGTAACCTTAGTTCTAATGTTTCTCCCCCTCCTCCCTGAAATGATCAGCAAGGGGTTTTATTTATAGGGACTGAGGGTGCCCAAACCAGCCGTACGCTAGGCCCTCTAGTACCCAAAGCATCCGTACGGCTCAGCATGGCGAGCTTCTGGATTTTTCCAATTTTATACCAGAGTAGTCCTGGAATTTATAGCTTATCCTAGGGAGGTCCTGGCCTATTAGCTAATCCCTGAAACGGTGCTAAGGATACCTCTAAGATAGGTTGGTTTCATTGGGGTACTTACAGAGCCCCTCGGCAACGTCGCTTCGAAGGAGCGGGGTTGTCAGATAGAAATAAGCATCCCAATCTGACGAGACGACGGCTTTAACCGATTTTGGTTGCATGGCTGGACCTAGTGGTATAGATTCCTACGTATCCCGTTCGCGGGAAATCAAGCCTAACGTAGTTCGGAGGTATGCGGGGTTACTTAGATCCGCAAGGAGGCATGACTTAGGGGTCAGAGGCGAGACATGGTCAACTTGGCTCTATGGAGAGAGGGTTGACTTGCTGGGGATACGGTCAACTTGACTCTATAGGAGAGGGTTGACTACACGGGACAGATTTTTACTGGGCTTACGTCGGGGACGGCCTATGGTGACTATTCTAAGTCCAACCTTGACCGGGGTCAACTCCATCTTCGGGGCGATTGACGGGAAAACTGGTCTTACGTCCCTCTAAGGACTGCGGGACAAAGGCTCTAGCCTATAACGACTATTCTAAGTCATAGCTTGACCGGGGTCAACTCCATCTTTGGGGGAGATTGACGGGAAAACTGGTCTTACGTCCCTCTAAGGACTACCGGGACAAAGGCTCTAGCCTACAACGACTATTCTAAGTCATAGCTTGACCGGGGTCAACTCCATCTTTGGGGAGATTGACGGGAAAACTGGTCTTACTCGCCCTCTAAGGACTGCCGGGACAAAGGCTCTAGCCTATAACGACTATTCTAAGTCATAGCTTGACTGGGGTCAACTCCATCTTTGGGGAGATTGACAGGAAAACTGGTCTTACGTCCCTCTAAGGACTGCCGGGGACAAACACTTTATCCTAAAATGACCATTCTGGGTCAAGGCTTGACTTGGGTCAACTCCATCTTTGGGGAGTTTTGATCGGGAAAACTTTAACTTGACCTCTTTGGTCAAAGTTTGATTTTTTGGTCAACTCAACTCTACGGGAAGGTTGACACACTTTCTTGACACCGGGGGAAGCCTATGGGTGACCTTTTAGACACATGTGGATGAAAAAAAGTCCAATCATTTTGAGAGAAGATAAAAAGCATTTTGCTTGAAACATTGGTTTTTGATAAATGAGGCCAAAAGGGCAAGCTTAAAAATGCTTATTCCTAAAGGCAAATCTTTTAACGAAGCATGTTAGTCAAATTTTTATTTTAACTTAACCATGAGGTTGTCATGCATAAAGTCCCTTGGAGCTTTGTCCATTTCTTAGCAGTGATCGGGTATAAAGAACCCTTTGTGTCATTGATATTGGGGTAGCCCCATGTCCTTCTCGCTGTTGATGTTGGAGGTAGCCCCATGTCCTTATTGGTGTCGGTGGCGGCATAGCCCCATGTCTTTGTGGAGGTAGCCCCATGTCTTTGTGGAGGTATCCCCATGTCTTTGTGGTGGTAGCCCCAATGTCGTCCTTCGACCTTTGATGCTGGCGTAGACCCAATATCATCTTTTAAACCTTTGGCGTTGGTGTAGACCCAACATGACCTTTGCAGTGAGGTTAGGAACCCATCCCTTTTTCATGACGCACCCTTTCTTTTGCCTAGGCCACCTTGTGGATTTTCAACCTAGCGGGCTACTTTTTTGCGTCTTTTATGGCACACCCCTGTCTTTTGCCTAGGCCTCCCTTATGGGTTTTCACCTAGCGGGCTACTCTTTGGTGCCTTTTTTTTTTATGAGTGATCCAGCCGACTCGATGGGACGGGGACTTAAGATGTCTTTTGGAGAAAATATGCAGGGGAATTTATTTAGGCAGGAGAGAATCCTCAATTGTATCAGAATAGGAGGAAGCCCCTGCTTGACAGAAACAAGTGTTTAGCTCTTTCCTAAGATGTAGAGAAGAAGACTTGTCGAGACATTTGAAATTTGTCTTGGTTAAAATTATGAAAATGATTGCTTGGATGGACCATGTTCATTATTAAGTCAAGATTATAACAAGCAATTAGCCTTAACATGTATAAATGTTGTGATCAATTAGGATAAGATTTGATCAATGGAAAGATCAAAAGGTGTTTATGGGGAATGGTCCTTGTCTGGTAAATTAGTCATTGATGGGGACCAAGGGGGAGAGGCTTGGCTACTTTGGAAAAGCCATGGTTTGATCGTTTTTCTCATGCTGTGACCGGACCCGAAGGTTGCCTACGTTCCCCTCAGTTTGAGGAGCTCAGGTCGCCGTAGTTCGGCCATGGGCAGTCTTTTGCTGAAGTTGGCTTTCTTTTGATGTCGTCTCGGAGGACGTTGCTCGCTTCCGCTTTGCGGTGAACATCCTTGGGTAGACTTTGGGGGTGAACCTTCTTTTGGGTGAAAGGGCCTTTCTTTTCGCCATTTCCTTCCTTCTTTTCATACATTCATTTCTTTTCCTCTCCTCCTCTTTTTTTTTTTTTTGAGGGAGAGGGGAAACATTAGCCCCAGCTTGCTGTTTTGGGCTTTGGCTCCTTTGTAGCCCCTTGGTGGAACGTCCTCACTTTCGGCTTTTGTCTTTGAGGATCCGGGGAATCCTTTGTCGTGCACACGCGATCAGGTTGAATTTGATCAACAACATCCTTGCCTTTTCATTGCCTTGGGATGCCTTTGATGTGCATCAGGAATTTGTCTCGGGAAGGGTATCGGGTTTGTGTATCGAAATGTGTATCGGAATGTGTATGAGAGAAGGCTTGCCATTATTGGTTTCTTCATGTCAATTGATCACAACATTTATTCACATCAGATTAATTGTTTGCATTTAGCGTTTTTCATTTGTGTTTAGGCCCATTCGTCCTTAATGAGTCGTCATTGACTAGTATGCTTAGAAGTCAATTCATCATTTTGGGGACGTAGCAATCAATTGTTAAAAACAAGCAAGGCAATTTCAAGGGTAAATGTATATTGCAAATAATGTCTCAAGTCTAGGGAGAAGAGAATGAAAATGACTCTTTTATATAGATAACTTTGTACAAATATGTCCGAGTACGGACCTTTGCAAAAATAAAAAGACACGGTCCAAGAGGACTTTTGGTGAATGTCTAGATCCTACGAGGCTGGAAGACTCATCATTTTTTTTATTATTTTTTTTAGGGATGGGCTCCTATAAAGTGCGATGGTCCGTTTTTTCCTCACTTGTTGGAGGGTTTGTCGGCGCACATTCCATGTCTTCCACGGGGAACTCGGGTTCCTTGTCGTTGGGGAAGAACGTCGCGAGGTCTCCACTTGGCTTGGCATTGCAATCGCCGGGCTCGCCTTTGGCTATATTGTGTTTGGTCCCTCCCTTCAGGGGGCGTAACCTCTCACATGGCATTCGGCGAGGGTACGGATCTCCATTTGATGTAGCCGCCTTTGGGCCTCAGAGGCATGGGTTCTCTTCCGCGGACGGTGTCCCAATCCTGCTCACGTGGATGGAAGTCTCAGACGCCAATTCAGATGTGGGCTCCTTGGTCGATGTTTCAGGCGGGCAAACCGCAAAGGACTTTAGCATTTTAAACCTCAAAGTGAAATTATAACCATGTTCAAGAGAGTGACTTCATTAGCGGATTAGCCTTTTAGGAAAACTTGATCTTTTATTTTAAGAATATTGGATCTCCATTTTCTTCTTGGAAAAAACACACTTTGTTTTTGGGTGGAGGACTCACACACACATTTTTTTTTTTTAGGATTGATCGGCCGAAGCTGCCTACGTTCCCCTTACCACGAGGGAGGGGGTCCCACGTGATGAGAGGCTCAGGTCATCGTAGTTCGAAACGGATTTAGAATTCTAAACACAAACATGACTGACTTGTTGGAGGATAACGGGGATCCATCCATCCAAGGACTAAAACCGATCCTAGGAAGCTATGCCTAGGGACTTCACGGGAATTCTGGGATCCATCCGAAGATCGACGGGTGTCTCGGAGGTCTTCCAAAGGCTTCACGAGGGGACCTAGGAGACAACGGCCTAGGGTTTCAGCAACGGGGACCTAGGAGACAACGGCCTAGGGTTTTGACAGAAATCTCAACGATGGGGACCTAGGAGGCAACTGCCTAGGGTTTTAACAAGAATCTCACAATGGGGACCTAGGAGGCAACGGCCTAGGGTTTTAACATGAATCTCAACAATGGGGACCTAGGAGGCAACTGCCTAGGGTTTTTAATAGGAATCTCAACAATGGGGACCTAGGAGGCAACGACCTAGGGTTTTAACGGAAATCTTTGAATCCATCAAAGATCTACGGGCGTCTTGGAGATCATCTGGAATTTACGAGACTTAACAGAGGTCTTGGAGGGTAACGGGGATCCGTCCAAAGACTAACAAAACTTGGCGAAGGTCTGGAGGGATAACGGGGATCCGTCCAAAGACTAACAAAACTTGGCTAAGGTCTTGAAGGATAACGGGGATCCGTCCAAAGACTAACAAAACTTGGCTAAGGTCTTGGAGGATAACGGGGATCCGTCCAAAGACTAACAAAACTTGGCTAAGGTCTTGGAGGATAACGGGGATCCGTCCAAAGACTAACAAAACTTGGCTAAGGTCTTGGAGGATAACGGGGACCGTTGCAAAGACTAACAAAACTTTAACAGAGGTCTTGGAGGATAACGGGGATCCATCCAAAGACTAACAAGACTTAACGGATGTCTTGGAGGATAACAGGGATCCATCCAAAGACTTAACGAAGCAACGTTTGTTATCGCAAGACTGCGATGTGTCAAAGGCAAGAAGCAAAAACAGAGCAAACTCATGCAATGTGCAATTATTTATCCATTCAAGTTCACTTAAAAAGCATTTTATTCCTAAATGGTTGGAAAAGATTTCTCTTCTTTTTCACAACTACTCTAAATCCTGGATCAGTGGAGGCCATCACTACGCCTATGACCCCTCGTTTTTCACTTATTGCACGCTCCCAAGGACGGACTATCCCGGGCGAGGGTCCTATAGGGCACGCGGCTTCCACCGATCAAAAGAAATGAACTAGGTCTAGTGCATCGTAAAGTTCCCAATACGCGGGTCATCCTAATCATGGTTAAGCCCAGTTGGGGATCGAGACTTTTCTCGAAGGCTACACCGAAAGCTGCACCGACATTCTGACATGACATCATTTTGAGTGAGGCGTCTCGATTCTTGACCATGGGCTTAAG